>VXCM01003250.1:45726-71531 GCA_014773175.1 Lucifuga dentata
AGAACAGGAAAACTTGAGTTAGCATTAGCAGCAGCAGCTAGCTAAGTAGCTAACGTTGCAGCTTACCGCCATGTTTCCTCAAGTTCCATGTTGATTCTTAGAAGCTGAAATGTCACATTTTTAATGAGACAAAGACGCAACACGTTATGTAGCTGCTGGTTTGGTAGAAAGCTGAGAATTTAGACTCGTTGCATCGAAGCGACGTCTCGCAGATAATACAAATAAAAAAGTAACGCAACCAATGTGCAACCAAATGTAACAGGATAAAAATATATTTTTTTCTTCATAAATATACTCAAGTATGAGTTAAAAGTATCCTGTAATAAAACTACTCAGTAAAGTACAATTNTATGAGTTAAAAGTATCCTGTAATAAAACTACTCAGTAAAGTACAATTTTATGAAAACATTTAAGTAAATGTAATGGAGTAAATGGAACACGTTACTACACACCTCTGCTGGTCCTTTAACACTTCCTATTGTGGTTTTGGACACACCTGTTCATTTTGTCTACATTTTTCTCTAATTTTTCTTTTGTCCCAGTCAGTTATTCTGAAATTTGTCCTTTTTATTCTCCATTTTCTCTTTAATTTTTTGCCCAACCACCTATTTTCCATCTGCCTCTCATTCGTTCAGTCTATAGGTGTAATAAAAATTGGTCATAAAACAGGCCAGTACAGGTAATAATGAAAGGAAACAATCAGCCGATGCCCGCGGAGAATACGAAATAAAGAAAACAAAGACCTGAGGGAAGATTAGTCAATTATGTCAAAAGAAACACAACATTTGTATTCACAACAGACTCAGATGTGTAGTTACACCCTTTAATATGTTACTCTCTCTCTCTCTCTCTCTCTTTCTGCACACCATCTGTCCAGGTGTGCTGTTTACCCAGATGTGCTGTTAAAGGAAGTTCATTTCCTCGCTCAGCTTGTCTTAAATGCTGTTTTGCCTTTCAAATCAAATGTCTTGGTTTTGACAGAGAAAGCCTGTTAACGCAGCCTAAAGCTTCACATCGCAGCTTCCATTTTTAAAAGCTTTGTCACTGTTAAAACCACAGGAATCTCCATGTTTAGCAGTTCCACACAGAAATTTGTTATAAGTGTAGATGTGTATTTATTCAGTCCCTTCAGGATTTCGTGATGTTTTTTGTGATTTCTGCGGTAAAAAGTACATTTTTTTTGCGGCAGCTTTTCTGAAATTCTGTGCTACATTCTGCAATGTTTTTTTTTCATGTTAATTTCATATAAAGCAATGAAAAGTCATATGTGCTCAGTTTTAGTATGATTTTAAGCAGAATACATAATACAAAAACAATTAGAAACATTTAAAGTGCTAAATTTAGTTTATTTTCCTGAACAAACAGCTCTTTTTCTTTTTGTTTAGCATAATCAAATGGGATTTTACATGGCGCTAATTAGCGTTGCAGCTGGCGGACATTTACATCTCTAACGTTTTTAGCATAAGTCAGTGGATTTGAACATTTTAAAAATTAGCTTCATGGCTAGCAGACGTTTTCTGACTGATGAAATAAAAGTATTTTGGTTCATGATGAGGCTGTGGCGGACATAATGGGAAACCCTGGTAAAAGTTTGAGTAAAACGCCGCTCACTGTGATTCTTTCAGTGTGTGCCGCAGTCTTCCTGCTGCCGCTTCAGTCATGTGACCTGCCGCTGCTATGCTAACTGTGCTAACATTCTCTATGCTTTGCTGACTCTGTCCACTTCCTCTGGTGTTCCAGCACAACGTCACACGGAGTCAAAACTATTTCCTACTTTCATGTAAAACATTTAGAAATAGTTTCTCAGGTCTTTAGCTGTTATTTTTGTTGGTAATGAGATGATGTCAGCATCAACAATCAGCATCATCTTCATACGTGACATGCTGACAGGCCAGGAGGAAAAATTTAATGTGTGGTTGGATTGGGCCATTTTCCCCGGTAACAGAGCAGTGATTGGTCAAAATTACAAACCTGCTTTTGATTGGACCCTTTTATGTGCTAAAAGTGCAGGGATTGGTCAAAATTGCAAACTCTCGCATAAGATGCATTGATTGGTTGATTTTGCATTGAATTATGCAATTGCAGAATCCTGAAGGCACTGACTTATAGCCTTTAGATTTTTATATGCAGTTAATTTACATACAGCAGTCATCCTCAAAATCTGGACTCCAGTCCAGATCCGAACTGAACCACGACTGTCTCTGGACTCTGAGCAAATTATACTTTTCATATGTACTATTTGTAGTTTCTGCGAGACATCTCTGCGATGCGAGTCAAAATTCCCCGCTGCAAAATGAAACGGAATGTCCGACTGCAAGTTGACAACGCAGCTAGTTAGCTAGTTTGGTCAGGCAAATGATAAAAGATTCTGTTTTCAGGCGTTTATGAATGAGGGAACGTGTTTCCGTGACGACATTTCTCTCACTGTGTTTTATGAATCCTTTCTTTGATATACGATATTGTGACAAAAGCGAAAAACTAACATTTACTTTGAGATTTTATGGTTTGAGGATTTTGAGGGTAAATCACAAACCCCAGCAAAGCGTTCGGCTCAGGCCTCGTTTTCATACACGTGTTACGTGTCAGAGCTTTCATCTGCTGCTGAAGTCGTTTTGGATACAAGCAGCAGGCGGGGCTTTGAATTCCGACACTGTAGAGACTTGTAAGAAGTGATACACTTCTTGGTTCCTGTTAATGACAAATGAAATGACTTGAAGAATGCCCTCGCCACCCCTCCGTCCACACCCACACCCACACACTCTGAGACGTTCAAACGTGTTGCGGCCTGAAAGAAATATTCTCTTATTCATCTGCAGGATCAGAAATCAAGTGCCAGCACGTGTAGATATCCAGCTGGTGTGTGTGTGTGTGTGTGTGTGTGTGTGTAGAGATATAAAGCTGGTGTGTGTGTGTGTGTGTGTGTGTGTGTGTGTGTGTGTGTACACATATAAAGCTGGTGTGTGTGCCGACATGGCAGCATCCAGCCAAGTATGTGTCAGCTTTGCTCTGGATCTAAAGATGAATGTAAATACCTGCGTTTTCTTCCTGTCGCCTTGCCTCACATCTCTCCCTGCATGTAAAACATCATTCTACCTCTTCTCATCGAACCCTTTGTGAGGATTTTTTTTTATTTTTAACTATAATGACCTTAGAACCGCCTGAATGACTTTCATTGTTTTCTGCAGGAAAACGTTTCTCTGCATGGAGGATTTTTATTCAGCAAAGTTCTGCTTCACTTTTAAACATTTTATTCCCATTTTGTAGCAGAGCTCTGCTATTTAAAGGACCATACCGGCAGCTTTGCATGTTTGATGCATATATACATGTTAGTTTACTGACAGCCATTTTCCAAAATACACTACTGGAGCGGTAAATTTTAGATTGTTTTTCCTACCTTCCAGACTGCCATTGGTTTCAGTTCATTCCAGTAGATATAAAAAATAAACTTGTATAGACTTGAAACGTGCTGAGATAAATAAATAAATAATCCATCACAGGGAACACGATGTCTATTAAGTTTATTTATTTATGTTAGTTTTGTATTTATTGGGCTCAACTATGCAAAATTGCCGGTATGGTCCTCTAAAGGGGACATATGCTTTATGCTGTTTCCCTTATGTTTATAGGATAATATAGTAATGATTATGTGTTGCACATTGTCAAAATGTCAGAAATTGATGTTGACACCTACAGAAGTGCATCTGTAAGACAAACCTGCAGGTCCTGAACCGCTCTGAAAGCTTCATTTTGATTGGTCGTTGTAACAAGTGAATTTACCTGCCTACATCTGGTTGGACACGAGGCCAGTGAGCCCATGTTTGGACATCATACGTGTTTGACTGTGTGTGGGTGTAATCAGAACGGAACGGGCTTTTGGAAGCCTTACAGTCTGTTTTCACTCAGCATGCACAGTGGTGCTGCAGCAGGGGAAGTGGAAGTGAATCAGTGTGGTTTTTTTTTTGTTTTTTTTTTGCACATTATCATTGCAAATGGAACATGGAACTCTGGATATGTTCCCGTTTTACTGTGTTCACAACACATTTAAACATATAAACTTTGCTGACCTTTGCTGAACTTTATCAGATCTTACACCTCTCAGTTATCTCTCCAGAGTTTGGATTCGACTAATGCAAAAACCGGCTTTTGACCCCAGCGTGGATCTCAGGGAAATGAACGGGCCCTGAAATCATCGCTATGCAAAAGTACTCAGTAAAGCAGACGACCGCTGAGTATCGAGGAAAGTGCCTGAAAACAGATTAATTGATGCCAAATGAGCCTAAATTTAGGAAATATAAATAGTCTTCACCTTTGTTTATCTTGGAAATGTTACTGTATTTGTAAAATTCTCCATCACATTCTTCGTCTGGGAGGATCAGCTCCCTTTGTCTTCATTTCTGCAGTATTTATCAAGGCTGATTTCAGAGAATCAAACCAGCGTGGCATCGATTGGAGCTCTTCTCTAAAGAGAACCAATCCCTTCAGGTCTTTGTTTAGGATAATTGGCCGATAGAAATGTGTTTGTTGGTTAATTTGGGCCTTTGGCATGCTGAGCTGGACTCTTTTTAGTAAATAAACTGCTGTTGCCTCATTAGGTCGCTGTATGAGCCGGTAAACGGTGGAGACAAACAGCAGAGCGAGCTGTTATGTCTCATCTGCTCCCTCCTCCAGGGTTTAATTAAACTGGGCTGCATTAAATTAGAATTCATGAAACACTTTCTAATACTTTGGGGCTGAAGCTGCACATCAAATCGTCCTACTTTAAAAACCCGCACTTTTATTGTGTTTCTTTATGGATTTCTGTTTTAATGCAGTATGTCGCTGTACATTAACCATCTGCAGTCTAAAGCCATTTTTGCTGTTTTTTTCCCACCTGAAAATCTTCATGGAAAAAAAAAAAAAATTCACTACATGACAAATTTTTGTCTGACAATTTTTTGCCTTTATTCTAGAAAATAATTGATTGTAGAAAAGCAATGTCCTCAAAAATATGAGGGAAGAAATTTCAAAATTGACAAAAAAAGGTTGGAGAAACATTCTACAAAAAACCAAGAACAAATTTTTGGAAAAAAAAAAAATCTGAAAAATATTTGGCTCCTAAAACGTCTTGAAAAATTCAAGAAAAAAAAAGCTTTATTCCAGAAAAACCACCAAGACTTTTCTGGCTTTTCTTTGTCAGCAGCAGATTTGAATTGTTATCTGGTTGAACTGTGGCTTTATTTTTGTGTTTTCAGTTGAAGACATGTTCATGTGTGAGACGGCGGCCATTGCGGACATCGTGATTCTGGTGGACGGATCCTGGAGTATCGGACGAATCAACTTCAGGCTGGTCAGAACGTTCCTGGTGAACCTCGTCAAAGCCTTTGCCGTGGACTTTGAGCAAACCAGGATCGGTAAGCAGATTTGGTTTCTGACATCACTCATTTCCTGTTTTAAAGGGGGGACGCCGCTGATTTGACTCAGAAAGTTCATGTAATTGGTCATGAGGAGCAGCATTCAGCCTGGAAAAACAATTTTTTAAGGTCATTATGCAAAGTTATCATCACAAGCATTACTTCCTGTTTGAAATGCCTAGAACTTTTAAATTAAATTCAGTCCCTCAAAACTTCTAGAAATATCTTTAGTTTTCAAACCTGTGATGTCACTAGCAACTCTTGTGATGTCATAGCGATGTCATTTGCATGGCGCCCTCTACAAACTAATTTTGATGTCCAATTGGTGGAGTCCCCTTTAAGACTTTCAGATTTAATAAAATATGGAATCTTTGGTCAGCGCTTTCATCCAAACACCCTTACTTAGCTTCCTAACGTGTGTGTGTGTGTGTGTGTGTGTGTGTGTGCAGGCCTGGCTCAGTACAGCACGGACCCTCGGATCGAGTGGCACCTTAATGCTCACAGCACCAAAGAGGCCGTGATCGATGCCGTGAAGAATTTGCCTTATAAAGGAGGAAACACACTCACAGGTATGACAATAACTAAACAAGATGCTCAAGATGAGTGAAAGTTTTTGTCTTAAGAGGCTGAATGTATTAGATAACGTTCCTCCACTCTCTTTTTCAATTTTCACCAAACTTAGAGGACCATGAATGTGTGTTGTGATGTAGTCTGGATCTGAGACTTTTGAGACTCATTCAGGGATTTGAACCCATAACTGGGCCAGTGTCTTATACTAATCCTGTCTGCCTGTCCAGGTCTGGCTCTGACCTTCATCCTGGAGAACAGCTTCAGCCCAGAATATGGATCCAGACCTGGTGTTCCCAAGATAGGAATCCTGGTCACTGATGGGAAATCTCAGGATGATGTGATTCCTCCTGCACAGAGCCTGAAGGACGCTGGGATCGAGCTGTTCGCCATCGGTATGACCCAGCAAACAAACTACAACCTGCTAACCCTGACAACAAACCAGCAAAACTTCAACCCCCCAACTACAGCTACAACCCCCAACACTAAACTACAATCTACCAACACTGAACTACAACCCACCTACTACAACCCCCAACTCCACTTACAACCCACCAACACTAAACTACAACACCCACAGTAAACTACAACCCACCAACACTAAACTATAACCACCAACACTAAACTACAACCTACCAACACTGAACTACAACCCACCAACACTATATTACAATCCCCAACACTAAACTACAACCACCCACAGTAAACTACAACCCACCAACACTAAACTATAACCACCAACACTAAACTACAACCACCAACACTAAACTACAACCACCAACAGTAAACTACAAACCACTAACACTAAACTACAACCTACCAACACTAAACTACAACCACCCACGCTAAACTACAACCACCACCACCACTAACTATAACCAACCAGCAAAACTACAACCCCCAACTCCAGCTACAAACCACCAATACTAAACTATAACCACCCACACTAAATTACAACCACCACCACTAACTACAACTGATCAAAACAAACTACAACACTAACACTCAGCCCACCAACACTAAACTACAAAACTAAACTACAACCACCAACTACAACTACAACCCACTAACAATAACTCTTCCCAACACAAAACCACAACCCACTAACACTAACTACAACTGAACAAAATTAACCCTAATCCCCCAACTCCAATTACAACCCACCAACACTAATTACAACCTAACAAAACCAAACTACAACCCAACAACACTTAACTACAACCTAACAAAACTAAACAGTGACCCCAACTCCAACTACAACCCACCAACAAAAACTACTACCACCCGACACAAACCACAACCCTAAACGACAACCTAGCAACACTAACTACAACCTAGTAACATGAAACTACAACCTAGCAACACAAAACTACAACCTAGCAACACGAAACTACAACCCACCGACTCCTCTGCCTCCAGGTGTGAAGAATGCCGATGAGAACGAGTTGCAGGCCATCGCGTCTCATCCTCAGGAGACTCACGTTTATAATGTCGCGGACTTCAACGTGATGAGCGAAATCGTGGAGGGTTTGACCAAAATGATCTGCGAGCGAGTCGAGCATCTCGACCAGAAGATTAAAGGTCTGAAACCATGACAACAGCAACTCCAAACCCCTTCATGTGCTCTAATATTCTCATCTTAGTAAGGACTTCACTTTTCTTCTCCAGGAGGACGAGAACCGGCTCCTCCTCCTGCCTCTGTGGCTCCGCCCAGTGACCTGGTGACCTCGGAGATCACGGCTCGTAGTTTTCGGGTGACGTGGACCCATGCGCCGGGCCAGGTGGAGAAGTACCGCGTGGTTTTCTACCCGGCCAGCGCAGGACAACCAGAGGAAAAGGTACTTACCGTGAACAATACTCTGCTAATTAGAGTAAAAGGGTCAATTGATAAGTTCTAAGCCTAGCAGAATCCTTTTCCTTAGCTGATGTGATGTCATCATCTGAGGCCAAAACGGCTTCCAGCTAAATCCTTTTTTCATGTTTGGGAAGAGATGAAAGTCTGAGGTGCCAAATCAGGTGGAACTAGTTCAAAGCCACATTCATGGATAGCAGCCAGAAGTACGTACTCGCTGCACACAGGCCCAGTTTGTCCATCTCACAGAGCCTTCAGTGCCTCTGGAAATTAGAAGTTAGAATTACTGAGTTCAACTCATGAACAAAAATGGTAAAACGAAACATTAAAATAGAAAAAAACCAATTATATTACTTCCAAAAATATTACAACCCTTCCTTTCTTCTGTGTCGATCTCAGAACTTATCAATTACCCTTCATGTATGATTCATACATTAATCCACCATGGAGGAGCTCAGCCTCCTGATAAATGAGGACCTGGTTGAGGACACTCAATAAGAAGCTCCTTATTGTTGTTGTGCTGCGACAGTTTAATCATTGCAGCTGTAAGTGAGATGAATCAGCTCAGACGTGGAGTCAAGGATTTGTCTTTTCATCGTCTTATTTTTCCTCCAGTTGTTCTTTGATATTTATTACAACTTGCAGCTGAAGCGTCTCAGTTTCCCCACGAGGAAAATTGAAGTTGCATCAAAGCTCTCCTGTTCTCTTACACTCATTTTACGTTACTTTAGGGAGGAATGGAACATCCAAAGCAGCGTTTTTAATCCTTATTTAATAACTATTGCTCATCATTCTTGCATTGTTTTCCACTGATGGACAGCAGAGAATTAGAGCAAATGGCTTCTCTGGACCCCAAAACCCGCCGGCGGGTTTGAAAGGCATGTTTTCTTTAAACAATTGCCAAAATTACACCATTTGTCATAGTCAGAAACTTTAAAAATCAAAATTATCGTTGGGTTTTCAAATTTCTGACAGTCCTGGAACTAACCATGTGCGCCTATACTTCTGTAAGGAAACTAACCAAATCTAAGCTTAGAATAGTAATATTTCCTCAAAAACACTTTATTATAAATATCTCATTTAAAAATTCGCTAAAAATAAACCCTTTGTCCAATCCAAATTCTGTAAAAAGCAATAAATTCTGCATTTTTCGCCTCAACTAGCAAGCCTAGAGCACCTGTGTGCTCTTTAACAGTCACATGACAACAATTCAGCAAGTCTTTGGCTGAATGCAGACTGCAGCAGGAACACTAAGCCTATTGATTATCAAGATTATAGACTGTAAAAATGTATAGTAAATGTAATAGTTCAGTATGTATAGTCCCTTTTTTATTTTATTTTATTTATTTTTCCAGTATTGGTAACACTTGTGGGCACTTGGAAAAATGTTGTATATATAGATTACATCTTTTTTCAATTTTTTAAAATAAATTATCAAAGAAATTCAACTTATGTTTTTTTTCTTTTTTTTATGATTTATGACATTATAACTGTGTTATGCTGCACTAAAGACATGTCTGAGTTCTTCCTACATATAGCCATGATTGTGCTGCTTCCATAGAGCTGCAGGACTTGCAGCTACAGTGAAAAATGAGCCACAGTGATAAAAATGTGACAGGAGCAAAAACCGCCCAGAAAGTGTTTGGAGTCCAGAGGTTAAAAGAATAATAGATGATACTGAAATTAAAACCCAGTGTTTTGTGTTTTTAGGTGGTCCAGGGGACGGAAAACAGCGTGATCCTGAACTACCTGAACTCTCTGACGGAGTACCAGGTGGCCGTGTTCGCCGTCTACCGCAGCTCTGCCAGCGAGGCTCTGAGAGGAAGCGCGACTACACGTAAGGAGAGAAGTTTATCATGGGGGCATGGACGTTTGGGGGAGAGGTGTTGGAAACGGATGGGTGTGCAGCTGAAACAGCAAAATAATGCTGGATTCACATGTTGACGGTGCGGTAGACGGAGAACTCCATGACTATGTAAAGTTCAAATTTCCAACTTTTTCCACTTGTACCTGCAGAGACGAATCAGATGTTGGTTTATTCTCCGGTTAAAGATTTTTTCTACTAGAAAACAGTCTGAAATCTCCCCTGAATCTCTCTTCATCCATCGTTGGGTTTTGAAGTAGCTGATGGAATTATGGCAGCCAGTTGTTGGGATGAACCCACATTCATCTGCCTGCCTTTCTTGTTGGTTCTTTAAACAAGCATATTAAAAAAAACAGCCAGAGTCAGAGCTTTCCTGTTTGGACAAAATGCTAAAATGCTAATGCTATACTGAATGATATCCTACCAAATTACCATGGCAATGTCTCTGTCTACCATCATTGTCTGCTGCTGCAGTCGACAGTAATTCCACTTGAATGATTGATTGGTTGGTGCTGTTTTTCTGTAGAATTAGAGCAGGTAAAGGTAACACAACGATTCTGTCTCAGAGCTGAAGATGCAGCAGCTTACGTGTTTTTCCTGCGTGGTTTGATCCAGCTCAGTCTGGCTCGGGTTCATTTCCCCTCTTGGAACAGTTCTTTGCTGCAGGTCTGAACACAGCTCCTGCTCCTGGATGCTGAGGAAGTGGTCTCGGTCTGGTTCCAGATGACTTTTTTTTCCAGGTTGTTTTTTGGGACTTAGCTCCATCATGCATTCTGCTTCTCTGGCTCTGACGTGACCGCCTGTGGTGAGTTCTAATTCGGCTCATGTCGCCTGAGGCCTCATGCTGACGTGAGAAACACTGAACCTGCAGCATGCTGGGAGGATTCGCCGGCCTCGTTCAGCCCGGCTCCAGGCTGATAAATGACGGGGAATTCCTCCCCGTTGGTACTGGATTAATGGGAAGTTACAAGTCGACCTTGTTTCAAAGTTAATGTGCTTTTGCTGCTGTAAGCTGGCAGACGAGCTGCAAAATGCAAAGAAACGATGACGCAGGATGAGTACTGATGACGGATACCAGGATATAATACCCAGTCTGATAATGTGTGTGTGTGTGTGTCCCAGTGGCCTTGCCCATGGTGAATGACCTGGAGCTGTTTGACATCACTCACAGCACCATGAGGGTCCGCTGGAAGATGGCTGCTGGGGCTTCTGGGTACATGATCCTGTACGCCCCGCTGACGGAGGGAGACACTGCAGATGAGAAGGAGGTGAGGAGTGTGTGTGTGTGTGTNGTGTGTGTGTGTGTGTGTGTGTGTGTGTGTGTGTGTGTGTGTGTGTGTGTTCTGTTTGTAAACTAAAAATGCTTTCTTAAAGGTACACTGGAGGTTTCTGACCACTAGCAGCGCTGTAGAGTGATGCTTTGAAAAGCGAGATGAAGATGGCAACGAAATGAAAAGATTTAGAAAATAATTAATGTGCTTCCTGTTATGAAGCTCCGTCTGTGAATTTATCAGACAGCTAACATTTGAGTTTAGCTCCTAATTTACCAATATTGCCTTTACATATTCTATAAAGTAATAAGTGAAATGAATTGACGTTCATGGTTTTCGTGCTGTCATGACAACTGCACGTAACACGCAGTATGAGATGCTCTTTAGCTCTGCCGGGATCCTCACTTCCTGCTTTGCTCTTCATCTTCACATATCGGTAGCACAGATTTTTCCACTGTATGCTTCAGGAGGCTTGAAGTGGGCCGGTACCTCTGAGATTTTCATTTCAGAGTACCGGGACATTTTCAGGAGTACCAGAACCTCTCATAAATCTTCCGTACTCTGCTGCAGAACAACGCAGAGGAAACAATAGCAAAGGTGCAGCTGGATGAATTAAAATGGGGGACCGCATAAATACGTGTTTACATACACATATTTATATACCGGCCCCCCTGCGACTGACCTGATCCCCCCCCAACCCCAATTACCAGACAATGGTGACCAGCACACGGATAAGGGGAGTATCGGCACCTTTTTTTTGTCCACTGGACCCCAGACAACGAACTCTGCTGTCAGGAATTTGGCGATCTTTATAATTCCTGATGGAGGAATCATACGGATTCTGGATCTTCTCACCTGCTCTGCCAGTCGCTCATTAACCTGTTTGCCATTGTTTTTTTTTAATCCTTCCTTCTCCCTTTCTTTGCCCTTCCTCTGCAACTCTTCGCTTGGCCAGTTGTTTGTGAAGGTGCATTTACATCAAGTGGATGCATTGTTTCAGAGTGTGGTACATTTTATTATTTGGGCTCAAATCGTCACCCAAAGACTGCATCTATCCATCCATCCATCCATTTTCTTTACCCGTTTGTCCTATTAAGGGGAGTTTATTAAAAAAATAAATAAATAAAACGGACACATTTATCCTTTGATAATTCACTACGCGATGCACCCAGATGTAGATTACAAATTTTATTATTAAAAAAACAAATTATTCCTTTCTCATTTTAAAGGACCATACCACTCATTTTGCATGTTTGAGCCTAATATATTCAATTTTCATACATGTTACATTACTGACAATCATTTCCCAAAGGATAAAACCGTATTTCAGCATTCCTGATATTTTGCTAAATCTCTTAATCTTTCAAAATCAAATATTCAAGTGATACATCCACCTTAAAAATCCATGTTTCTCCTGCTAATAGTTACACAGCCTTATGAAGTCACGGTCCTTTAAATTTTTCCATAAACACAGGTCTTCTTTTGGGACTATATTCCCCGGTGGAGGCATACATTCACTCCACGCTTTTTATTGAGCTTAAACACTAAAATTACATAACTTCTAAAAAAACCTGAATACACGTCTTGTTGGTGATGATGGATTACCTATCCCAAGAACGTTTACAGTATCAACAAGTTGATTTTAATAGCAGAATGAACTGAAACCAATGGAGGTCTGGAAGGTAGAGAAAACATTTTTAATTCACCATTCCAGTAGTATGCTTTGGGAAATGATTGTCAGTAACATTACATGTATGAAAATTGTATATATTAGGCTCAAACATGCAAAATGGGTGGTATGGTCCTTTAAAAACCAATTTATGACTAATCAAAATCCAACTACAACAAGAAGAAAAGGTTTAAAGCCGAAGGTTTGAGCTGCTCAAAGAACAGAAAAAGACTCCTGAAGACTCAGAAAACAGCCAGGAGACGAGCATCAACAGGTAAGAGAATATGAAACCAAATCCTAAACAGCAGATCAGTCCCTGACAGGTAAATTGTAGGATTAGCGGATGAAAGAGAAGAGGAAGAGGAGGAGAAAGTGAAGGGCACAACGTCTGTCTCTGTCCCATTAGTCCTCGTTATCCAGCCGTTACACTCCCTCCAGCCACAACGTCAGCAACACTCCTCACAAGGAGCTCATAGCAGGACGACTTCCTGTAGAGAAGGACGAGCTCCATTTACAGGCAGCGCAGGCAGAGACGATCAGCAGGCCCACCTGCCCACGTTCCACCTGTCCACTTTCTACCTGTCCACGTTCTACCTGTCTGTTCTACCTGTCCATGTTCCACCTGTCCACTTTCTACCTGTCCACGTTCCACAGTGGGCTGAATGTGGACAGATCAGACTCTCAGTAATCAGTTACAACAAGTTATTTATGTTCAATCAGCAGCTGTGCAGCATCAACATACATGACCGCTCAAAAGTTTAGAGGCGTCATTTAAAGGACCATACCGTCCATTTTGCTGTTTGAGTCTAATATGTTCAATTTTCATACATGTAACATTATTGACAATCATTTCCCAAAGCATACTACTGGACCTGTGAATTAAAAATGTTTTTCCTACCTTCCAGACCTCCATTGGTTTCAGTTCATTCTGCTATTAAAATCAACTTGTTGATACTGTAAACGTTCTTGGGATAGGTAATCCATCATCACCAACAAGACGTGTATTCAGGTTTTTTTAGAAGTTATGTAATTTTAGTGTTTAAGCTCAATAAAAAGCGTGGAGTGAATGTATGCCTCCACCGGGGAATATAGTCCCAAAAGAAGACCTGCGTTTATGGAAAAATTTAAAGGACCGTGACTTCATAAGGCTGTGTAACTATTAGCAGGAGAAACATGGATTTTTAAGGTGGGTGTATCACTTGAATATTTGATTTTGAAAGATTAAGAGATTTAGCAAAATATCAGGAAAGCTGAAATACGGTTTTATCCTTTGGGAAATGATTGTCAGTAATGTAACATGTATGAAAACTGAATATTTTAGGCTCAAACATGCAAAATGGGTGGTATGGTCCTTTAAGTAGTTCTTGCTATTTTATTCAATTATACTGTTTTCTTTTTAATTATTTAAGTCAAACACCAAAATGTATTTTAAGATGTTTCATTTAGTATTTCAAAGTGTTTAAATGCTAAATAACAGCATTTTAGTGAGATTTAATCTCTGCTTTGTAAATGTTCAGCATCAGTTTCATCAGGGAATAATCTAGAATTTCCTAATAATCTCTGGAGCTTCTCTACATGAATCTGGAATTATCTACAGCTCATGTCAGGATTCTGGACAGTTTCAATAAAATGCGGTCGTGTATATGCTTTTATGATGTTTTTTTATTTTGAGCCAGAATTCTAATTTTTTTTTAAGAATTCATTTCAAAATGTGTCTAATAGATGTTGTCTAATATTTTGCATAAATTTTTATGATATGAAGCCCTCAAAACTTGGCAGCACATCTTCTTTCTCCGAGGCTGCAAAATGAAGATGATTTATTTATAGGAAGAGACAAGCGGAGCAGATGGACAGACATTTGTCTGATCTCCCGTTTTGCCAAATTGTTTTAGCATCCGGTTTGTGTTTGGCAGAAGGTAAAGAAAGATGCTGCGGTTCAGATTTAGTCACCGCAGTTTGTCAGCAGGAGCAGCAGTTTATCTTCCTCGCCTAAATACAGGCTGAACATCTGGTTAACGCCAGGACGAAAACCAACACCAAGCTGCTGCTGCTGCTGCTGCTACGCTAACTCAGATCACAGCATCAAAACAGCTGCAGCACTATTACTGGAACATCCATCCATCCATCCATTTCCAGCCATTGATTGGGTTCAGGCAGCATGCTAAGCTGAGTAGCCCAGATGTCCCTCTCCTGAGCCACGTCCTTCAGTTCTTGCTGCGGATCACAACACATTCCCAGGTCAGATGGATTGTATAATCACTCAGGTGTATTCTGGGTACACACCTGTGGTCTCTACCTGGAATACCTCCCCAGGGAGGCATCCTGATCGATGCCTGAACCTCCTCAGCTTGCTCTTTTCGATGTAAAGGAGGAGTTGGTTCTACTCCAAGCTCCCTCCCAATGTTTGAACCCCTCACCTGATCCGTAAGGGCGAGTCCCAATACTCTGCAGAAAAACTCATTTTGGCTGCTTGTTTCTTGTTTCCGCAATCTCATTCTTTCTGTTATTACGCAAAGCTCAGAGCATATGGTAAGAGCTGGAACTGTTGGAATAATGTTGAGCTGTTTGATTAAAGTTTGCTAAATCAAAATCATAAATTTATAGAGGGGATAATGTAAAAAAAAAAAAAAAATCCAAATAAACAAGAAAATGGAGACTTCCCATCAAATGCTGGTTGTTTAGAAGGACTGGGAATGTGGATTCTTCCCAGCAAATAGACAGAGCCGGCAGGTAAGTTCAGGGAGTCCTGAGAATTTTCAATTAATACACAGATTTGATGACTGGGAGTTTGGAGTATTCCCAGTAAATACACAGATCTGGATCGTCTGTTCAGAAAGCCTGAAACCGTTTTGAGGAGCCATGCTGCAGTTTATTGAAAATTAAAGTTAAACAAAAATATATGAAGAGCCAGATTCTCAAAGAATCTTAAGTAATCATGGCTTGATGCTCTGCTGCTCATCTAAACAAAATTCCCACAGGTGGATGGAGAGACGTGGAGATGCATCATCTGATAAAGACGTGTATGTGTGTGTGTGTGTGTGTGTGTGTGTGTGCGTGTGCAGGTGAAGGTGGAGGACTCGGTGAACGAGGTGGAGTTGGAGGGTTTGACTCCAGACACAGAATACACGGTGACCGTTTACGCTTTGTACGGAGAGGAAGCCAGCGACCCCATGACCAGCCAGCAGACCACCTGTAAGGCGCACACACACACACACACACACACACACACGCTACTTAAATTAATTTTCTTAAGTTGCCAACAGGTTTTATGATTCTCCCTCTCTCTCAGGCCGTATATTAAATATTATGGTGGCGTTTAATGAACCGTAAAACATTTACAGCCTCTCAAAGTCTGTCACAAGAAAAACTCACAATCTCCCCATGACTGCTTATGTATATAAGTTATTTGTAGAAAATCTGAATATTGTGTCAGCACGCTAAAGCAGACATATGGAACCATGAAGACTTTTGGCTCCTCACATTAACATGTGACATTTATCCAGATGTTTTCCGGATAAGGAAAAAAACACAGATTGGAATTATAATTGGAATGCTGTCTGATCTTCCAGACCTCAGATAGATGTGGTCTCAGCTGATTGGCTCTCCTCCTCATGTGACTTGTGACTTTTTTGGTACTCACCTGGGTGTTTCCACCTTTAGCTGTTAGCCTTTTAGCCTTGTAGCTAACAACAGAGGAAGCTCCTTTGTAGGAAATAATTTATCAGGTTCTTTGCAGGCTTATTTTGTTTGGATGGATGGATGGATGGCTTTATTAATCCCTGGAGGAAATTAAATTGTTATAGCAGCAGATACATTAAATTAAATGACATTACACTACACTAAAATGTGCAAAAGAGCAACAAGTTTCTTCTTGTTGCTCATCATATGAAAATTCATCACTATGCCATCACGCCACAATATCGCAATACCATGATATGATGACTTTTTATCATATAAAAACTTATATGATGTCATCGTGAAGGAAGTGAGACAGTCCAGCTGCTCAGATAACGAGAATGTTTTAATGTAAATGTGGCGTTTAGAGTCTGACAGACTCTAGTTTCTCTGATTAGCGCTTCATTTTTAGATAAAAACCTTCCTGTTTTCATCCTGTTCATGTGTTAAAGAGCTCCTGTTGACTAAATGTTTGATACCGAGAAGAGGAAGAGTCTTCGTGTTTGCAGCGTTCGGTTTCTGCAAGTACGACTAAACTGGCCCCTGGCGATGCCAAACCGCCAGCCAGCTTCTCCATCTGAAGCTATTTTCTGTCCCTCAGATTTATTCTTAAGGGGTTTGAAGGCTGGAAAAGAGCAGCGGTGCCCCCCCGCCCCCCCCCACGCCCACACACCAAATCCCCATCACGCTCACTAATTAAGGTTTTATGAAGTCTGATTTAAGGTCTGAGGCTGCGGCTTTAATTCAGGCCATGTTTATGTCTTTATGGCTGTTTGAGGCTTTGAGTGCAGGTCAGATAAGGACGAAGACGCAGGCTGTTTTTAATGTCCTTCAGAGGACTTTTTATAATAAAATAACTTTTAATTCATCCATCCATCCATTCATCCATCCGTCCAGGTCATTTTCAAACATATTCAGTCACATCATCCAGTCATGTATTTATAATTTCATTCATTCATTCTCATTTAGCTGCCTGCATTCATTCATTCATTCATTCAGTCATCCATTCATTCACTCATTCCTTCATGTGAATTAAATATTTGTGCGTGATTTTTAAAAATTTTTTAAACGTTACAGAATTTTGGGTTGAGAAACTTCATTTTCACGTTTATCATTAATTTTCCAAACTTTTCCTTTGAACTCCACTTCAACCAAACCCAGACAAACATTAAATCTTCCTTATCTCTTAACTTTTTCATTTCCCGTCCTCCTCATGCCTACGCTGACCTCATTACGACCTACTGTAAACGCAGACGTGTCTCTCTCTCTCTCTCTCTCTCTCTCTCTCTCTCTCAGCTGAGTCATCTTTATTCTGACCTGCAGGATAATTGAGGTGAAGGAACAGCGGCTACAATCAGGGTTTTACTTTAAAGAAAACAGACCAGCCATTCCAGCCGGAAAAGTTTCCTCGGCTCAAAGTCAGATCAGATTCCCAGAATTAACGGAGAGATGGTCCTTCCACGTACGAGAGAGAGAGAGAGAGAATTAAAACAGTAGATCCACTAAACCAGCTTTAAAACAAAATTTCATGAGTGACATCACTGTTTATCAAAAAAAGTGACAACATTTTAATCTTCATTCTTTAAAAAGATTTTTTTTTTTTTTAAATTCTTGATTCTAGAATTGTTTTTTTNAAAACCTCAGTGCCTATGATGCCGGCGAGGAACCTGCATTTCTCTGACGTGGACCACAGCTCCGCCCGGCTCACCTGGGACTCTGCCTCCAGGAAGGTCAACGGCTACCGCATCATGTACGTCAAGACCAACGGAGTGCAGACCAATGAGGTGAGAGCATCCAGGACGAAAGAAAGATAGGATCCTCTGAGGCCCTGGATTCTGTCTGTTAGCAAGGAAACCACGACAACAAGCAAAGCTTACGGTTTAGCTAACGTTGCGATGACATAAATTCATGCATAAATTATTTAAAAGGTCGTCAGCAGTAGCTAGCCTGAAGGAAACCTGAGGATGTCCTCTGTTCGTCTCTATGCAGGTGGACGTTGGCCGTGTGACTTCCTGGTTGCTAAGGAACCTGACCTCACTGACAGAGTACACGGTCGCCATCTTCGCCGTCTATGACGAGGGACAAGCTGAGCCGCTGACTGACAGCTTCACCACGAGTAGGAATGAATAATGATGTATGAGGACAAACGTCCTCAGTCCAGCTTTTCTTTAATCATCATGTGTTTCTATGTAGCGACCGTCCCGGACCCGTTGGATCTGAGGAGCAGTGACGTTTCCACGGACAGTTTCCGGGTGTCATGGCAACACCCTGCGTCAGACGTGGTTCTGTACCGACTCATCTGGACGCCCACTGATGGAGGAGACAGCAAGGAGGTGTGTGTGCGTGTGTTTTCATTTATGTATTTTATAAAAACCAAATTCAATCAACACACTACTTCACTGACAACAGTTTTCCAAAACGTAAAACCATATTTTAGTGTTTCTGTTATTTATACCAATCTTTCAAAATCAAATGTTCAGGTGATTCACACACCTCAAAATTCAACGGTTCACATGCTAATTTACATACGATTGTAGAAGGCATGTTCGTTTTTAATTTCCCTGTAAGGTGTCTTCTCCTGGGACAACATTCCCTGGTGGAGGCATACATTTTTTTCCATGTAGCTCTGTGTTGGATCAGTTAAATTAAGTAACTTTAACAAAAAATAAGAACAGCATGTTGTTTGCTGTGATGATTATTTATCTCTACACGTCGATTTTTATATCATATTGGAATGAACTGAAACCAATGACAGTCTGGAAGGTAGGAAAAACAATTCTAAAATTTACCGCTCCAATAGTATGTTTTGGAAAATGGTTGTCAGTAACGTTACGTGTAAGCAGGTTGTATTTATTGGGCTCAAACATACAAAGTCACCGGTATGGTCCTTTAAATCCTGAAATGATGCTTAATTCTTATCTACTTGTGCTTGTTAACAGCTTCAACAGGATTTAAACATCCGTCCACGTCTATTTTTCTGTTATTTTCTGTCTGTCAGGCTCTGGTGAACGGAGACATCAACACGTACCTGATAAAAGATCTGCAGCCCTTCACCGAGTATGAAGTCCTGCTGGCCGCCACCTACATGGACGAGGTTGAGAGCGACGAGGTCATCCTGTTAGAGTCGACTAGTAAGTCACACATCACCACGACTCACTGGCATGTGAAAATATGACGACGTCAGAGACCGCCTCACGTCAAAAATTACTCAGGCCGCTTTCACGTGATAAGCGTGGAGTTTGGTCTTCCATTGTTGTGTGTTGGAGCTGAGCGGCGTCCCGACCTCACGGTGATGCAGCTACTAATTCAGACCGACTTCACTGTTATTTAATCGTATTTTCTTACAAATTCAAGATTTTCCATGACAGTAGTTATACGCTTTATTAAACCTATTCAAAACGTTAAAATGATTGTGCAAATTAATAAGTAAAATGTATTTATAGAGCAAATTTCACAGACAGTCATAAAGTGCTTCACACAAAGAGTACTAAAAATAAAAAAAATGCAATGCAAAAAACTAAAACAATGCAAACAGGTAGATATAGTGAGAAAAAAACACAAGTTCCGACACATAATTAGACAAAAAACCAAATAGGGTATTACCTAAATACCCGTCTGAATAGGAATGTCTTTAGCTGTTTTTTAAAAACCTCCTCTGAATCTACAAAACGAAGGGAGATGGCGGCTCGTTCCAGAGTTTTGGCCCGATCTCCATGTATTTTAAAACGTGTTTGGGGCGCCACCAGCAATCTGTGTTCTGATGACCTGAGGAAGGCAGGCCTGTAAAAGCTCTGAGATCTCACCATGCAAAGCCTTAAATGTTAAACCAAGAGTTTTAAACCTGACAGGGAGCCATCAAGAGATTTTAAAGTTGGACGATATGAGATCTCTTTCTGGTTAAAAGACATGCAGCAGCATTTTGGACAGATTACAAACGATTTAAGGATGATTTGTTAAGACAGTTAAAAAGGGAATTGCAATAATCCAATCGAGACGAGATAAAAGCATGAATAATTAGTGCCACTTCCGCCTTGGAAATAACAGATCTTAACTTAGTGATGTTCTTTAGATAAAAGAAAGAAGAGCGAGATGGCTGCCTGACACGACAATCTAAAGACAAAGAATGACAAAAAGGTTTCACAAGCTTGCTTTAACAGAAGAGCCTAAAGACCCAAAACACTGTTAGATGCTGGGATGGAGTGATCAGGAGCAACGATGCTTAGTTTGCATTTAACTGTAGACGGTTATCTGTTAGCCAAGATCTGATGGCATCAAACAATTATTTACATCAGCAAGTTTATGAAGCTCTTTTGGTTGGAAAGAACAAAAAAGTTGGATGTCATCAGCATATAATGATAAGAAATGTTGCTAAATTTAGTAATTATCTGTCCAAAAGGTAGCATGTACAAGCTAAACATGGTAGCTGCCAAAACTGATCATTATTTCTGGTTTTATTTTTTATTTTTATATTTTATATTTATTTATATTTTTTATTTTCAGTTGAAAGAACAACAACCATCGCAACAACGACCACGACCACAGCAGGTAAATCCTTCATTCCAGTAGCCGTTGACATGATTTCCTGCAGAGTTGATGAGAATTAAGTCGTCCACAGTTTCATTTTTAAATAAGATATGAGTTTAAAAAAAAAAAAGAGTTTCAGAAGCTCTTTTAAGGATTTTTGTTGTTTTTGGATAAGTTGACATGATCTCTGCATGTCTTCCAGTTCGTCGTTATGGTGTGAGGAACCTGCAGATCAGTGATGAAACCACCTTCAGTGTCCGTGTCTCCTGGCAACCGGTCGACTCCAGAAACGTCCGACATTATCGACTGAACTACGTCACCGCCAAGGGCGACCGAGCAGAGGAAATGGTAGGAGAGAGAGAGAGAGAGNGAGAGAGAGAGAGAGAGAGAGAGAGAGAGAGAGAAAGAGAGAGAGAAGGAGGCGTTTCATTCACTTCTCTTTCCGTTAGAAATTATTTCAGAGCTTCTCGCTGAGGTACATTTGGGTTGAAAGTTAAAACAGCAGTTAATTAGATCCTTTTATTAGCTCTATAATTTGTTTCCATCTTTGTCACCCATCGTTTGCTCACCCACGATGATTCGGGCAATTCTCCAAACTTTCTTTGAGGAGGTTTGGTTGAAAGTGAGGCCACAGTTCAAGGAAGTGATTTGTTTTCAGTGTCAAAAGTGCAACCATGTGATCATTTATAAAGGACTTTGGCTTTGGCAGCCTTAGGTGGGTCTTCATTTATATGGGCGGGTCTTCATTTACCTGGGCAGGCTGCCCAAATAAAGCCTATGTATGGGAAACATTGGTGTGTGTGTGTGTGTGTACCTTTGTCTTGCAATCGCAACATAGTTAATCATATGAACAGATAAAATAACACACACATTCTAACTTTAGCTTTTTTTCTGTGTGTTTTTGTGATTTCCACTCGATTATAAACGGGGAGAACGGGGCACAGTTTCACTTCCTCTCTCTGTGGAACATGGACATGGCGCCTGAAAGAAAACACGGAGTTTGATAGAGAAATTAAAACCTTTTCCTACTCTCACCTTCACCACCATACCTGTCCTGTTCTGACTCTCTGCGGACGTATGGGAAGAAGTAGCACTGCAGCTTTAACCAGTTAGTATGACGGCTAACAGACTGAGTGCTTCTTAATGAAGTTAGAGTTAGCATCGGGAACTGGTCGGGGTTTGAGAGTAATTATTCAGTGGAGACGTTGTCGTTTGAGATAAACTGCTCCGCTGGATAAAAAAGTCTTTCTGGTTGGTGTAGGAGGAGGCTGAGGAGTGAGGGAAGGAATAAAAGAGGTAAAAATGCTGATTAAAACAAAGACAAACCCTTCAAGTGTCAGTTATCGACAGAACGGAGGGGAAATAAGAGAGGTGTTACCGAAGGAAAGGATGGCAGGCTTTCAGATTAAGAGTCCTCCGCAGAAAGCAAAGAGAAAGCAGACAGACAGCGGCGGAGAAATTGATGGCGAGCCTTCAGAGCGGAGGAATGAAAAAGAGTCAGAGAGAGAGAGAGATAATGATGATGTAAACAGAGGCAGACCTTCAGAGCGTTTCTCACCAGAGAGAGGAGGAGGAGGAGGAGGAGGAGGAGTGATGGAAATATCTTCATCCTAAAACCTGAACAAAGAGCCAGAAAAAAAAGCTGAATGATGACAGGTCTTCACATTAATGAGAAAGAGAGAGAAATGGAGAGATGAGAGAGAGAGAGAGAGAGAGAGAGAGAGAGAGAGAGAGAGAGAGAGAGACAAAAGACAGAGTAAGAGAGATAAAAAGAGAAAGAGATATATAGAGCCAGGGAATGAGAGATAGAGAGACAGAGCGAGAGAGAGAGATAAAAAAGGGAGAGACAGAGAGAGAGAGAGAGAGAGAGAGAGAGAGAGAGGGGTAAAAACAGACAGATAAAGAAAGAGAGAGAGAGAGAGATCAAAACAGTGAGAGATAAAAATAGACAGATAAAGAAAGAGATAAAAAGACAGAAAATGACAGAGAGAGAGAGAGATAAAGAGAGAGGTAAAGAGACAGAATGAGAGAAAAAGAGATTTGTTAAGAGAGAATTTTATACTACAACAAACTCATGCAAAAATGTAGTTAAGCAGTGTATTTCTGCAGAAAGTGTGTGTGTGTGTATGACTAATCATATAAGCAGGGAAATCGACACACACTTTAACATAAAGAGAGGAGGTGTTAGCAGGAGTTGTGTGTGTTTTGTGTGTTTTTTGGGATCTAAACAGGGAGATATCAGGTTGAATCCCTTGCCGACGCTCTGCGGAGTCAGAAAGTTTCTAACGTCATCAGACGTCCTCAAACCGACCGGTGACGTGACCACGCGGCCCTCAGATGCCAGAGAGTTCCTGTTCTTCAGTTCAGATGTGTGTTTTTGTCTGTGGCCAGGTGTGTGTGTGTGTGTGTGTGTGTGTGTGTGTGTGTGAGGGACCGCCAGCAGCTCAGGCTGGCGGCGTTTTAAAGCAGCTCTCTTATCAAAGTGTGAGCAGCTGCGTGGCGTGTTTGGCGATCCGGTTTCACATGAATCTCCAAGTGCTTCCTTCAGCCGCTGCTTTTAGATTATATCAGGGAAACATGGCTGCCTTCCTCTGCCATTCTTCAAAGGGAGAGATTCTCTCTACGTTAGCAAGAGACAGGAAACCTCAGGAAAACAGTTTATTCACCCGTCTGACGTCTGATTTCATCTGGACTTGTTAAAGGACGATACCGCCCATTTTGCATGTTTGAGACTAATATATTCAGTTTTCATACATGTAACGTTACTGACAATCATTTCACTACTGGAACGGTGAATTAAAAATGTTTTTCCTACCTTCCAGACCTCCATTGGTTTCAGTTCATTCTGCTATTAAAATCAACTTGTTGATACTGTAAACGTTCTTGGGATAGGTAATCCATCATCACCAACAAGACGTGTATTCAGGTTTTTTTAGAAGTTATGTAATTTTAGTGTTTAAGCTCAATAAAAAGCGTGGAGTGAATGTATGCCTCCACCGGGGAATATAGTCCCAAAAGAAGACCTGCGTTTATGGAAAAATTTAAAGGACCGTGACTTCATAAGACTGTGTAACTATTAGCAGGAGAAACATTTTTAAGGTGTTAATTAATTAATTAATTTTTAATTCACCATTCCAGTAGTATACTTTGGAAAATGATTGTCAGTAACTTACATGTATGCAAATTGAATATATTAGGCTCAAACATGAAAAATGGGTGGTATGATCCTTTAATGGGAGTATAATTGAAGTTTTAATATACATGTAAACGTACTGAATAAAAGCCTTTTAGAACAAGTCCGAAACAAATTATTAGGCCTTAATGTGGCTCTTACTTTGTAAATCTTATGTGGTTTATCATAAACGTCATTTATATTTCTACAAAAACAAAGCCTTTCCTGACAGTTTTGACCCAAATAAAAATATATTAACAGGCAAAAAGTGAGTTTCGTGATCTTGCAACAGGAAATTCTATTAAATTATTTTTACACCACAAGATTTTAATTTGAAGTGAAAAATTCAACAATAAAACAAATCAGATAAAATTAACTGAAGATGTTCTGCTGACAGACGTGTTACTCAGACCAAATGTGAATAAATGTCACGTTAGTCTGATGGAGTGGCTGTATAACCTGAGCTGGTTTTTAAAGGCAGCATTATTAAACCTCTGTAAAGCGGCTGGCTGTAGACAGTTTTGCATGTCGTTGACCTGGTGATTAATAACAGATTTCTCTGAGGTTTCCGGTCGGGTACGTCTGGTTCAGGTCTCTGAGGTTTCTGTACGAAGGTGTTTCAGCAGCAGCGGAGCTGGAACTCAGAGTGTGAAATGGAAAAGGAAATGAAAGGTCTTACGTGAGGTGAGCTTCATGCTTGATGATTTCCTAAAATCCTCATCAAACAGAGTCAAAGTGCATCAGAGAGGAAACAGGCTTTACCTTCGTCTTCCTGAAAGACGCCGTCAGAGCAGCAGGTTCAGCAGTCTGAGCTGCTTTTATTAACGGCGTTTTCACACCAACACGCTTTGATCCGGTATGAATCATCCGGGCAGGTCTGAACTCAGAAATCACACCTGGGTGCAGATCCAAACATCCGTGTTTAGAGGAGGAACGGAGCGGTTCTTTTATGGTCTGCAACTCCAGATCAATCTATTGACGTATTGATCTATTGATTGATTGGCAGCAGAAATGCTGGGTGTGTGTGGTTCACCTTTGACAATCAAATCAAATGGATGCTGTTAAAGGTGGAAACACATCCACATCCAGCTAACACGTGTTCAGATGAACATGTATTCAGGTTAGCATGTGCTTGTATGTTGTCAGCATGTTGCTCCATTCTGTTTGGATTTTCTTTCTCCGCCTCCAGTTATTTCTGACCAATGAGCAGAGAGTGTTGTCACATGACTTTTGCTGATATATTTTGGTTTGATTGGATGTTTTTACAGAACCAAACCAACAGTTTAGTTCCTGATTCAGACCAGAACAAACGATCTGCAGATCTGATTCAGACCAGAACAAACGATCCGCAGATCTGATTCAGACCAGAACAAACGATCCGCAGATCTGATTCAGACCAGAACAAACGATCCGCAGATCTGATTCAGACCAGAACAAACGATCTGCAGATCTGATTCAGACCAGAACAAGCGATCTACAGAGCTGAAAACACCTCTATACCCTTGCTGGTATCACCTATTTACCTGCAGGTTACCTTCAGATGTTGCAGCTGCAGCAAAGCTTCAGCAGAATCAAATTTAACATTCAGGTCCTGCTCAGACCTTCTGTCAAAACTAGATTGGCTTTCTAAATTCTATAAATACTTTATGAAACACTGTTTTCCTTTACAAAGTGATGAGGTTAAAGGAAAAGTGTAGCTGCAGGAGGCTGGGTGGCTCAGTGACACTTTAAAGACTTGCTGACTTTTTCATCAGACTGGCCTGAAATTGATTTGTCAGGGCTCGCTGTGTTTGTCTGAGAATTTTTTTGGTGGTGGGATGG
>VXCM01003250.1:72048-86817 GCA_014773175.1 Lucifuga dentata
GGGGTGGAATGGTAAGACTTTAAATGCACATCAAGAAGTCTTTCTCTTTTTCTTACTGTCAAGAAATCCTATGAAAAGACCAAAATCAGCAGTGATTTGATGAATTGATCTAATAAAACTGACTTTGTGTGTGTGTGTGTGTGTGTGTGTGTGTGTGTGTGTGTGTGTGTGTGTGTGTNGTGTGTGTGTGTAAATCCTGATGTAACGTCCTCGTCTGTACCACAGAGCTCCATTAGCTTCCAGAAAGTATGAAAACCATTTCTGAAAGAATCTCTACAAGCTTTGTCACCAAATCAGCGCTGACTACAGCTGGCTGTCCGAGCTCGTAGGTTGTTATTAAGATCCTACTAGGTGGTTGCTAGAATGTTAATATATGGTTGATAACACATTAGCAGGTGTACACTAACTGTTTGCTAAACTTTATTTGTGATTGTTAGGATATAGTAAGTGTTTACTAGGTGGTTACAAATGTTTTTACTGCAGTTGTTGAGAGGTTATGTGTTTGCTAGGTGGTTTGCTTTGATATTATGTCATCTTTGGTTAGTAGTTGCTTGCTAAGGGTTGCTAAGCTGGTCATATGTGGCTCTTAGGACATCGTTTGCCAGGTGGTTGCTAAGATGTTTATATGTGGTTGTTTAGAGATTAGTAGGTGTTTGCTTGCAGGTTGATAAAGTGGTACTATATCATTGTTAAGATATTAGCAGGTGTTAGCTAGCTAATATTGTTAGTATATGAGCAGGTGCTAGCTAACTAATTGCTAACGTGTTACTATATGATTGATAGGTCATAATAGATGGTTGCTAGGTAGTTGCTGAGATGTTAAGTAGTTGGTAGAACATTACTAGGTGATTTCTAGAATGTTGCTACATCATTCATAGGGTGTTTGGGATGTTGTTTGGGGAGTTGTATGATTAAAAAAGGCAAAATCTGATATCTCACAAAGCTGCCTGTTAGATTAATTTTCAATCCTTTGACAAAGGATTGAAAATTGTATTTTCCTTTATTTTTTGTGAGTCAGATCTTAGGATCAGAATGAAAATCTCATCTTTTGTCGTCTTCTTGCTGAGTCAGACTGTTTACGCATTCAGAACATTCAGAACTTCAGCGTTACATTAACTAAAGCAACCATCCGGAACATTTCCACATCAATCATTGCCTGTCCCGGTTTTCTCTTGGTGCTAACACAGCAGCTTTATTCCATTTCCTGTTCTGAACAGTCTGTCCCCTCCAAACAGGAAGTTGTATAAATGTGTGGTTTGAACAGGCAAAAAAAAACCCAACAAAAACAAAAGTAAGAAACAGAGCGACACCTACAGGAACTGAAACTTCATCATCACCTAACAGGAAGTCCTTTGTTTGTGCAGAGGACGATGCCCACAGGTCAGAACAGCCTGATTCTCCAGCCTCTGCTGTCAGACACGGAGTACAAGGTCGCCATCACTCCCGTGTACCTGGACGGAGACGGGCCCACGGCTGCTCGCATCGCCCGCACACGTAACTTTCATTTCATTCTCTTTTTTCATCAGAACTGATAACTTCAAAATATCCACTAATGTTTTATTTCATTTTGGCATTTATTCATCACTTATCCTTTGATTGATTGATTCATTCATTCGTCATCCATCCATTTCTTTCTTTCTTTCTTTCTTTCTTTCTTTCTTTCTTTCTTTCTTTGTCCCATGAACAAACATTTTCAATTTTTCTAATTTCTTCAAATCTTATCCGAAACGTCTGCCACCTGTCATCAGACCCGGACAGTTACTTCCTGTATTTGGATTCCATGTGGATCACAGACACCGTGTTTTTAGGTTTGAGATAAAAATAAAGATTTTTGTTTTTTGCAGTGTAAACACTCGTCTTTGAGTGATGAAGAAACGCTGAATGCAGCTCGTTCGTCATGTCTCCCTGTGTGGCGAGTTACACGCATTAGCAGAAGCTAACGACGTCCTCGGCGTCTTAAATGACGTCGGCGATGATAAATGGCTCCTGTTAGCTGCTGAGGGATGAGTTGATCACATGAGGAGCAGCGACAGGAAGCAGAGACAGTAGAAAGATTGGTTTGATTTTTTTTAACGTGAAGATAGATGATGTGGCAGAGGGAGGCGGGTTGGAGCCGTGAGGGATGGCGCTGAGGATAAGGACGAAGGGTGATCAGGGTTTCATCTTCAAAGCAAAGAAAGAATCAATCAGACAAAAGAGGCAGAATAATCCAGAGGAAGAACTCAAATCTCTCAGTAAACTAAGAAATAATGCCTGGAAAAATACCATAGAACAAGAAAAAACTGCTTAAAAATAAACTTGCTGTAATTGAGTATCAAAAGTAAAAGTACTCTGTGAAAATTACAACAAATCCTCACATCAGATTATTTTTATCTTTCATGTTTCAGTTTAGAAGAAGGAAGGAAGGAAAAACAACAAAATGATGGATGAAAAAAACCAAAGAAGGAAAAAAAATGGAAAGTACTTCCTATATGTACATAACTCTGTGTTAATTTCTGGCTCAGGGGTTAAATGAAACTGTAGAGAGGTTACCATGGTTACAGATTATTTTCTATATTATACCATCCTGTCATTAACTTTCTGAGTCGACTATCATGGAGAAAAACTCTTTAGGATTTAATCATTCAGTTCTGCAGGTTCAAACAGCAGAGAGACTTTACATATTTCAGTTTTGATATTATAATAAATGTTATCAGATTTTGTTTTATCCCTGGACTCTTCGCTGTCGTCTTCTGGATAAAATCTTTTCGTTTCCTTATTTCTCTTCATTCGTCACACTGTGAGCACTTTCCTCTATAAAAGTTGTGACATGAATTCCATTTTTCGCTGGACTCTGTATTATTACATTTGTTTTATTCAGTTCAATTTACATGTTAATTCCTTTTCATATTGTCATATTCTTGTGTAAAGAATGGTTCTCTTTCTGTTTTTATCTCCTTCATCGGATTCATTATTCTCTCACTCCTTCTGTCATTTCCTCTTCCTTTGTTTCGCTTTTATTCTGTCGTTCTCATTATCTCTTTTCTTTCTTCTCTTCACATCTCTCTTTCTCTTCTCTGCACTTTTTCTCTCTTATTGCAGTTTTTGCAGATATTCTGTTCTTTTCTACTTCCTTTTCTATCCTCCCATGACCAAAAACTTTGTCTGGTCCCTGACAATATGAACTTAAATCATCTTTTTTTTTTCTTTCTTTCTCTCTTTAGTTCCTCTTTCAGCTCCGAGGAATCTTCGGGTGTCAGAGCAATGGTACAACCGCTTCAGGATCAGCTGGGACGTTCCGCCTTCACCCACGATGGGCTACAGGGTCGTCTACCAGCCGCTGTCTGGTAAAACTCTCCACTGTCTCCTCCTGGTTGAAATCCAAACTAATGAGCGTCCGTTCGCTGACCCTTTTCTCCTTAATGCTTCTCGGTCTCCTCCTCAGCTCCTGGTCCAGCCCTGGAGACCTTCGTGGGTGAGGATGTGAATACGATGCTGATCGTCAATCTGCTGAGTGGGACAGAGTACAGCGTGAAAGTCATCGCCTCGTACACCACCGGATCCAGCGAGGCGCTTTCTGGGAGAGCCAAGACGCGTAAGTCCACCTTTATATGATTTTTTGTTTGTTTGTTTGTCTTCATTGTTTAATAATTACCGTAAATACTTGAGTAAAAGCCGAGTTTTTATAACCAAATTTCACAAAGCAAATCAGGGGTCGGCTTATACGTGAGAAATTCCGATTTGATCCCAGAGAAGGAAATTTTCAGGTGGAAATACTACCCATTACCACTACCATGGAAAATAGTTTAAATCATACCTTAGAATGAGATATTTCCTGACTAAACATCTTATCAGCACATTTAGCGGCGGCCAGTAAGCTCTGCTGTGATTGGTCAGTTACGGTAATCAGCTGCTGAAATAAATATGTTTACCGGTACGTGGATTATTTTCAGAAAATCAGAGGAATACTATGACAATACCCAGAAAAACAGGGAATTTGCTAAACAAATAAATTGATGGAACAACATCAGGAGGTCGGCTTATATACGGATTTATACGGTAATACCAAAACCTTTAAATATATGTCAATCTGGAGGATTTAAGTGTTTCCACTACGGGGCGACGTGAAAGCGGAAACTCCCGTCAGCGTGAGGACATATGAAAAGTTACCTGAAACAGATAGATTTTTGGGGAAATATCAATGACTCAGTTTTCAGTGAAAAACACCATCAGCTCACCGTTTGCTGCTTCATTTCAGTGGAATTCCAATGAAACATCAAACTCTCGGTGAACATGTCACAATAATTCCTGTCCTTTGTGCTGCCACAAAAAATAGAGCTGATCATAAAGTTATGCACAGATGAACAAAGATTATTTTGGTTGTCATTTTCTAAAGCTGGATATCATATTGATGCCTTATCTAAATCTTATCCATCCTTCCATCTTTCTGAATTCAAGTGTCTCAATCTGCTGTAATCTAATTTCAGCAGCAGCCAGACGCTTCAGATGTCAAAGTCTCAGCGTCTCCATGTCTATCTGATGCTTTTAATGGCAGCTTGAGTTCATTTCATTTCAGACCTGAGCTATAGATTGCAGGTGTCTCACATCCATGTGGACTCTTGACGAGTCTGGGTCAGTTCAATCCATCAGTAAATCTCAGCCACATTCATGTCAGGAAGAGCCTTGATTTTTTTCCTCTCCTGCATGATAATGAAGCGGCGAGTCAGCCTGTTAATAATCTGTAAAGTCACAGGTTTGATCTCTGTGACGGACAGTGTGTCCATCAGCTGCCACGTGTCCTTGAGCACGACACCGAGCCTCTATCCTTTCATCCGTCATCGGTGGATAAGAGCTCTCCTGATAGAAGTGTCGGTTAAATACCCGAGCACGTCGCTTCACGCTGCAGCCGCACTTTACTCCTCCAGCATGGCAATTAAAAAGCTACTTGGTTCATCCGAAGGGCACGATTTAGGGGGTCAGGGCAATGAAATGGAAAGAGGAAAGAAGAATGATGGAGAGAGATGGCGGAACTGAAAAGAGAGTGAGATGATATGAAGGATCCCAAGAGGAGAAAGGAAGGAGCATCTTTCTCATTCTTCAGCAGCATGTTAATGAAGCTGAGCAGCAGCTGGAGACGAGCGGGCTGATAACGCCAATGCAACGCACGTCCAGCACGAGGATCACGCCGCCATAATANGGAGACGAGCGGGCTGATAACGCCAATGCAACGCACGTCCAGCACGAGGATCACGCCGCCATAATACCTTCTTATTCAGGATTTAGCTGAAAGCTTGTGGGATTTCATGCTGTGATCGCCGACGACGAACAAAAACTGAAGTTCACATCTGTTCTTTAAATCAGATTACTTTTCATTTTATATGGGATGATGGTACAGTAAGGAAAAACTAGTGAGATAGATGGATGGATGGATGGATAGACAGAGGTTATGTAGGACAAGTAACAATCACCACATCTGCCTGTGATTGGCTAAGACATTTGTCAATTAAGCCAAAAATGGCCCTAAATACGCCTCATTTTAAAGGACCATACCACCCATTTTACATGTTTGAGCCTAATGTATTCAGTTTTCATACATGTTACATTACTGACAATCATTTCCCAAAGGATAAAACCGTATTTCAGCTTTCCTCATATTTTGCTAAATCTCTTAATCTTTCAAAATCAAATATTCAAGTGATACACCCACCTTAAAAATCCATGTTTCTCCTGCTAATAGTTACACAGCCTTATGAAGTCACGGTCCTTTAAATTTTTCCATAAACGCAGGTCTTCTTTTGGGACTATATTCCCCGGTGGAGGCATACATTCACTCCACGCTTTTTATTGAGCTTAAACACTAAAATTACATAACTTCTAAAAAAACCTGAATACACGTCTTGTTGGTGATGATGGATTACCTATCCCAAGAACGTTTACAGTATCAACAAGTTGATTTTAATAGCAGAATGAACTGAAACCAATGGAGGTCTGGAAGGTAGGAAAAACATTTTTAATTCACCGTTCCAGTAGTATGCTTTGGGAAATGATTAACGTTACGTGTATGAAAATTGCATATATTAGACTCAAACATGTAAAATGGACAGTGTGGTCCTTTAAGTCATGAAGCCATAATTTCCATATAAAGATTTCCTATAAAAAATACTTTAATTTGTGTATCCAGAGAAAAGTTTGCAGTTTTCTCGTGTATTTCAGTTAGTCTGAAGGTTTGGAGTCGGCAGCTCGTGCCTAGAATGAGTGGTTCTCAAACTGGGGGTTGACACCCTCCAAGGTGTCACAGTATAAATCTGAAGAATTTCGAGATAGAAGAAGAAAAACCGTGCTAAGTTTATTTTTCTGATTCTTTAATTCTTGTTTGATCTTCTCGTCCTGGATTTGCTTGGATAGCTGCGCTACATGCTAACGTAAAGGTGTGTTGTTCTAGACAAAATGCACGCTAACCCCCCCCCCCCCCCCCCNCCCCCCCACAGTGTACCTGGGTGTGACCAACCTGACTCCCTACCAGGTGAGGATAACCAGCATGTGCACCCAGTGGCAGCCGCACCGACACGCCAGCGCCTACAGAGTGGTGATCGAGTCTCTGCTCAGTGAGTACACACATAGCGTGCATACTCGTACTTACAGCGGGTTAAATAAAAACACACACTCATCCTCACTCATTCATTTTTACATACATACTAGGGCTGTCACGATATCAGATTTTCACTACACGATTATCATGGCCAAAAGAATTCACGATAACGATNAGGGCTGTCACGATATCAGATTTTCACTACACGATTATCATGGCCAAAAGAATTCACGATAACGATATTATCACGATATCTATAGAAAATTAAAAAAATAATAATAATAATGCTGTCAGTCAAATTCATCTTTAACTTTGTTTATTGTGCGTTTTGTCTCTTTTTTAGCCTCCAAATAGGAGTGTAGGGAGGTGGAGAGAGTCTGTAACCAGAACTGTACAAAAGCTACAAAAACAGCAATTCCACCTTAAGGGATCGTGTAAAGGAACCAGATGACCTGATAAACAAAAGATCCACAAATCTAACAAATAACCAGGAGAGAGAAAATCCTGTCAAGTCCAACGCCATGATGACTTAGCTTTAGCAACACAACTAAGACCTTCATAGAACATTTCCCATTTCAGAGCTAGCAAGCTAACTGCTACTTCCTGTCTCTACCGCGGTGACATCTGCAGGATGATGGAGGTGAAGGTGGTGGACAGGTTGGTGGTGTCGCCCCCTTTAGCGGTTCCTGTCGATTGGCGTTTCCTGCAGACTGGGGCATCTACCAACTTCCTGTCTTTGTTACCGAATCCAAAAAACTCCACACTGGCAGCTAACATCTTTCAGGTTAGGGTAGAGCGTCTCGCTCTGTCTGTCAGCTCCTCCATCATGATTTAGTGCGACAGTAGCAGCTATGCACTGTGCTAGNTCTCGCTCTGTCTGTCAGCTCCTCCATCATGATTTAGTGCGACAGTAGCAGCTATGCACTGTGCTAGTAGCTAGCTAGCTAGCTAGTTAGCCATTCTTGCTTTGTCTCCCTCCTCGTTTGGGGAGGGAGACAAAGCGAGAACAGAAGGAAACTGAAATGATTTAAGAGGCGCTGGATTATTTACACGATATTATCATACGTGTATTATTTACATGACATCAATGTTTCATTTTTTAAATATAACGGTCATCGTTAATACTGGTATATCGCGACACACCTAATTCATACCTGTACATTGATATTCATGTCACAGCAACTCCAAAACATCTTATGTACTTACTGTGTAAACTACAAAAAAAAACTATTGAGCATTAGTATGCGATGTAAAACTCATGCTAAGTTAAAATTACAGCTAAAATATGCAGGTGTGATTTAAAAAAAAATTATAAGCATTTTACACTAGCGTGCTAAACAGCGGTTTATCTGAACGGTCAGACAGTCGCCGCTCTGACATTTATATTTAGTCTGAGAGGTAAAACCAAAAAAAAAAGAAAAAAGAAAAAACAGAGGGAAGGTCAGAGTCTCCGGAAGAGACGGATTCATCGCAGGAATGACAGTAATCCCAGGTGGATGTTCCTGTTGTGTCTGTTCAAATATTAAAAAAAAAAGATTTGCTCAAGTAACATAGTGGAAAAATACTCCATTACTCCATTCAGATATATACTTAAAGAAAATAAAATTAAAATGTGCTTAAATATCCAAAGTACAAGTACTCATAGTGATTTCTAGGAATTCTCAGGTTTTCAGATCAAAATCAATCAAATATTTTCGCTTTTTCTGCATTTTATTCATTATTTTTTTTTACATAAGCTAGTGGAATAAACCCTTTTTGGCCCCAGGAAGTTGTATTATGGGCCCAAACATGCAAAAGCACCGGTATGTTCCTTTAAACCCCCCCCTCTCTGATTCTCAGCCAGAAAGCTTGGCGCCGTCAGGATGAATTGCATGTTTTTTGAAGTGATAAGCAGCAGAGCAGCATCAGAGATGCAGCGTCTGCTTTCAGAGCATCATCTCCCAACCTCACGGCCGCTCTCCATCACCTGCAGCAGCTCGCCGCCATTACCGCCACATAAAANTCTCCCAACCTCACGGCCGCTCTCCATCACCTGCAGCAGCTCGCCGCCATTACCGCCACATAAAACACGCCTCTTATTGCACTTCCTGCCCGTTTGTTCTGCAGCGCTGAGGCATCGGTCTCTCGGCAGAAAACAGAGCTAAATGAGGATTTATCTCTGAACAGTCAAAACATTTCTGCAGCAGGAAGAGGAAATAACATGGAAACAAAAAAGATGGAGGCAGAAGGAGCCGCTGATAAAGAAACGAGGAGTAAAGTGGTTTTCATAAATCCTGCTGTAGGACAGATCAGTACTGATTAAAGTGGAGGTCTGAGAAATCATCATACTCCTCCTCCTCGTCCTCCGTGGAAAAATCAAAACCTGCTTCTTCAAAGTCACGCACATCAGGTTTCCAGAAACTTTATTAAAGGACCATACCACTCATTTTTCATGTTTGAGTCTAATATATTCAGTTTTCATACATGTTACGTTACTGACAATCATTTCTCAAAGGATAAAACCGTATTTCAGTTTTCCTGATATTTTGCTAAATCTCTTAATCTTTCAAAATCAAATATTCAAGTGATACACCCACCTTAAAAATCCATGTTTCTCCTGCTAATAGTTACACAGCCTTATGAAGTCACGGTCCTTTAAATTTTTCCATAAACGCAGGTCTTCTTTTGGGACTATATTCCCCGGTGGAGGCATACATTCACTCCACGCTTTTTATTGAGCTTAAACACTAAAATTACATAACTTCTAAAAAAACCTGAATACACGTCTTGTTGGTGATGATGGATTACCTATCCCAAGAACGTTTACAGTATCAACAAGTTGATTTTAATAGCAGAATGAACTGAAACCAATGGAGGTCTGGAAGGTAGGAAAAACATTTTTAATTCACCGTTCCAGTAGTATGCTTTGGGAAATGACTGTCAGTAATGTTACATGTATGATAATTGAATATATTAGGCTCAAACACGAAAAATGGGTGGTATGGTCCTTTAATAATGATTTGTGCTGAGAATTAGTGATCTTTGAAATCTTTTTATTTATCAGCAGCTGCAGCAGGTTGAGGATGTTTAGGAATCTGATTGAGATTCCTCCAGATATTCCAGCAGAAAAGCCTTTGACAGGCAGCAGGAAGTGGCTGCTGACAGAGACGGCTGGCTACCGTGCTGCTCAGAACGGTTGCATGTTTGGTTAAAAAGCAGAGGTTTTGGCGTGTTTGTCCTGCAGACGGTCAGCAGCAGGAGACGAAGCTGAGCGGAGGAGCCAGCAGACACTGCTTCAACAACCTGAAGCCAAACACGCAGTACAAGATCAACGTGTTTGCTCAGCTGCAGGACGGAACGGAGGGACCTGCTGTTACCGTCAGCGACAGGACACGTGAGAGCACACACACATGTACACACACACACACACAGTAAAGGCAGACTCCTGCTTGTGTTCTTCTCTATCATTGTGTTTTGATGTAAATTCAACAGCAGCCAATCAGAGGCCGGCGCTGACAGACCGCTTCGCTCACTTTTACTGCTTTATTTGTTAATTTCTCCTCCATAACAAAATAAAAAGAGATGGTGGAACTTTGATTTACACGTCCTGAACGCCCACCGCAAAAAGTGTTGTTTTTTCTTTTTTAAGGAATAAAATAAATAATAAATAAAATCAGAAATCCTCTTTTTTTTTTCCCTGAAATTATCATATCCCTGTAAAACACAGTTAGAAGTTATTGGTTTCTTTTTTAGATTGTCACGGCGAAGAAGCTGATAAGTTACATATGGATTTATAATCAGATTTGAACGTACACTATAAAAAGTGACTTTTAAAGGAATTTTTCACAAAGAAATTTCCTGTTTTTCTGTTCTGACAATATTTCTATAAAGAATTCTATAAAGAATGTATTTCTATATACAGTTAATTTCTTTAAATGTGGTGGCTGTAAAATGAGTGTGTGTGTGTGTGTGTNACCCCAATACCCACAATCCCCACTGCCAAGGAAGGTACAGGAAGATGTTTTTACGTTTACAGTTTTAATAACTTAGTGACTATTTAACATGGTTTCAAGTGCAAATTTATATTTTTCTGATGCATTTTTGTTAATATTTCTTAGTAAAAACTTTTCACCCAATAACATTTGGAGAGAAAATGTGTATTTAAAGGAAGAAGATGTGTATTTGCTGTGATTTTGAGTCGTTTCCTGCTTCGTATTTTGCATGATTATTTTCTCCTGAAGTTGAACACAGACTAAGTTTAGCTCATTTAATTATAACATGACACATGATAAATTAAAAGTAAGTTTGATCTGTGCAGAGTGAAGCTCTGCTCCGCCCACACACTCACACACACACACTCACACACACAGAAATAAGTACAGAGAGAAATCTTAATCACAAGGTAAACAGGTGAGTGTAAGAAACCTTGTCTGCTTCATCTAAAACATTTGATCACTTATAATTGGCGTTCTGGCTCTGTGTTTAGCACGTCGCCTCACAACAAGGAAGTTGTGGGTTTGAATCCCACTGGGTCCTTGTATGTGGAGTTTGCATGTTCTTCCCGTGTGTGTCTGGGTTTCCACCAGGTGCTCCAGTTTCATCCTCCACCTCCAGAAAGAAGCGGGTCAGAGAACTGGAAACTGTAAATTGCCCGTACATGAGGTTGTTTGTCATACATGTTTTAGCCGTGTGAGAGCCTGGTGGTGCAATGTATTCGTGTTACAGATGAAAAAAAAAGAATGAGATGGAGAGAAGCAGTAAAACTCACACAAGAAAAAAAATTGTAAATTTGAGAAGGGGAAAAAAACCCTCAAATCTGCGAAAAACAAATCGAAAATTTTTGAGAAAAAACTCAAATTTGCAAAAAAAAAAAAAATCACTAATTTGCAACAAAATCTATAAATTTGTGAGAAAAAAAACCTCAAATTTGCAAAAAAAAAAAAAGTCACTAATTTTCAACAGAATCCATACATTTGTGACTAAAAAAACTAATGCGTTCAATGAAAAGTAGAATTACACAAAACATCTTCAGACTCCAGGGTTTAAACACTTTTCCGACTCGCTGCATTTTGTTACTGTGAAAGAGAGAAGTCTTCACTTTTTTGTTTTATTTATTTATTTATGTTTAAATTAAGGGTAGAGTTGCAGGTTTGGAATAAACAAAGACTAAACACAGAATCAGTGAGTGTTAAAAGTGATTTTATTAGAGGAGAAAGAAAGCGATGGGGGTGTTTGGCTTTTCTCCCTCGGTGACTGATCTGAATTAATGCGCCCCTTCAGCTCCAATCAAAGCTTTAATTTATTTGATTCCAGAGGTAAATAAAGCCAGAGTTGATTTTATGTGCTCACTGATCAAATGAATGGAAGTAAAGAAAGCATGGACAGGTAAAATAAGGACAAAAAGCAGAGAATGAGAGGAAAACATGATTTCTCTTTCTTTCTCTCTCCTTTCAGTCTGTAAAGCAGCTAAAGCCGACCTCGTCTTCCTGGTGGACGGGTCCTGGAGTATCGGTGATGAAAACTTCCTGAAAATCATCCGCTTCCTGTACAGCACCACTGGAGCTCTGGACCAGATCGGACCAGACGGCACGCAGGTATGAGAGGCAGGGAGGTCAGGGGTCAATACATGATCTGTATACAAACAACATTACTTTAAGAAGAATAGCAACATCCCTTTCTTCAACCGTGTTCACATCCCACAGTGGGTCTTATGCAGAGCCCGTCTTATGACATCCGGCTTCAATTTAACCAAAACAAGGGAACAAATTTGTAAAATGTGGAGATAATTTAACTAAAATGAGGTAACAAATTTTTAAAATGTGACCCAAATTTAACTAAAACGAAGAAACAAATTTTTAAAATGTTGTCATAATTTAACTAAAACGAGGGAACAAATTTTTAAAACATGACCCAAATTTAACTATCATGAGGAAACAAATTTGTAAAACGTGGAGATAATTTAACTAAAATGAGGTAACAAATTTTTAAAATGTCACCCAAATTTAACTAAAACGAAGAAACAAATTTTTTAAATGTCGTCATAATTTAACTAAAACGAGGGAACAAATTTTTAAAACGTGACCCAAATTTAACTAACATGAGGAAACAAATTTGTAAAACGTGGAGATAATTTAACTAAAATGAGGTAACAAATTTTTAAAATGTCACCCAAATTTAACTAAAACGAAGTAACAAATTTTTAAAACGTCATCATAATTTAACTAAAATGAGGGAACAAATTTTTAAAACGTGACCCAAATTTAACTATCATGAGGAAACAAATTTGTATACATAATTTAACTAAAATGAGGGGAACGAATTTTTAAAACGTGACCTAAATTTAACTAAAACGAAGAAACAAATTTGTAAAACGTTGTCATAATTTAACTAAAATGAGGGAACAAATTTTTAAAACGTGACCATAATTTAACGAAAATGAGGAAACAAATTTGAAAACGTGGACATAATTTAACTAAAACGAAGAAACAATTTTGTAAAACGTTGTCATAATTTAACTAAAATGAGGGAACAAATTTTTAAAACGTGACCATAATTTAACGAAAATGAGGAAACAAATTTGAAAACGTGGACATAATTTAACTAAAACGAAGAAACAATTTTGTAAAACGTTGTCATAATTTAACTAAAATGAGGGAACAAATTTTTAAAACGTGACCATAATTTAACGAAAATGAGGAAACAAATTTGAAAACGTGGACATAATTTAACTAAAACGAAGAAACAATTTTGTAAAACGTTGTCATAATTTAACTAAAATGAGGGAACAAATTTTTAAAACGTGACCATAATTTAACTAAAATGAGGAAACAGATTTGAAAACGTGGACATAATTTAACTAAAACGAAGAAACAAATTTGTAAAACATGACCCAAATTTAACTAACACAAGGGAACAAATTTGTAAAACATGACACAGATTTACCTAAAATGAAGGAACAAATTCATAAACCGTAACCACAATTTAACTAAAATGAGGGAACGCATTTCTAAAATTTGGCCCAAATTTACCTAAAATGAGGGAACACATTAGCTAACGTGGTTAATATTCCCGTGATGTCGTGTCTCAGGTGGCCATCGCTCAGTTCAGTGATGACACTCGGACAGAGTTTAAGCTGAACTCCTACAGCAACAAGGAGCGGCTGCTGGATGCCATCAACAGGATCTCATACAAAGGAGGAAACACCAAGACAGGCCAGTATCCCAAAAACACAAATCATTCCGTTTTTTTAATGACGCGAAAGTTTGTTCATCACATGAATCCGTCAGGCCAGAATTTCTGTTGCTATGATCTTTATGTAGGAATAATGAAACTGAAGAGAACGCGTGGGCCTGCAGCGAAGAAAAGGAGGGAAAAAAAAAAGAAAGAGAATAAAGGAGTCAATCTAATCCGTTCTTCTTGGAGTGGATTAGATCTTTGATTGACAGGTATCTTCGTCCTATCAGGTCGGGCGATCCAGCACGTGAAGGAGAACATCTTCACGGTGGAGGGCGGAGTCAGAAGGGGAATCCCCAACGTCCTGGTGGTCCTGACTGACGGCCGATCCCAGGACGACGTCAACAAGGTTTCCAAGGAGATGCAGATGGAAGGTGAGAAACAAGCTTTACGTCGTGATCGAGGATTTAAAAAAACAAAATACGCATCTTTACCTTCTGTAGTGTGTTTAAATGTCTCTCTCTCTCTCTCTCTCTCTCTCTCCAGGCTACATCGTTTTTGCCATTGGCTTTGCTGATGCAGACTACGGCGAGCTGGTGAGCATCGCCAGCAAACCAAGCGAGAGACACGTTTTCTTCGTGGACGACCTGGATGCCTTCAAGAAGATCGAAGAGAAGCTGGTGACGTTCGTGTGCGAGGCGGCAACCGCAAGTGAGTAAGAAAAGAGGAACAGGAAAGAAATGAGGGAAGAAGGAAGGACAGAAGGAAAGAAGGAAAAGTAATTCTGTGGATATTAAGCAGATCTGATAAAAATCTGAATTTACAACATTGAACGTCTTTACATCGTCTCGCTGTTCTCGATTTTAAGGCTGCATTTACACTACAGGTCATGATGCGAATTCAATTTTTAATTTTTTGCCAATAAATGATTTTTTTAGACAGCTTCTTTTTTAAAGGACCATACCACCATTTTGCCTGTTTGAGCCTAATATATTCAATTTTCATACATATAATGTTACTGACAACCATTTCCCAAAGCATACTACTGG
>VXCM01003253.1:0-57996 GCA_014773175.1 Lucifuga dentata
GATGGAGGCAGATGATTCGCTGTGGTGACCTCTGAAGGGAAAGCCGAAAGGAAAAGAAGAAGATGAGCAGCATAAGAGCAGGAAAGAGATGGAGAGGATGCATGAGTAGCTATGTGAGAGAGGGCATACTGTATGTATGCCAGAGAAACTGAACTGAAGAGAAATCTTCTTTGGCAGTTAGAAAATGTTCCTGCCAAGGAGGTTATGTTTCCACTCGTATCTGTTTATTTGTTTGGCTGTTTGTTAGCAGATTTACTAAAAACATTAGGAACTAATCTGGATCCAGGAGCACATCCAGGAATTTTTAAAATGATTTTGTAACATTGCGAGGGTGTTTTTTTTGTTATCTTTGTCAATTTGGTGTTTTCATGATGTGGTGGAGAGTGCTGTCGAACTCACTGGTCCAAAAATCTCCCATACAGTACGTGTCCAGTTGGATTTAGATCTGGTGCCTGTGAAAGTCATAGCATATGATTTACTCCACTTTCATACTCATCAAACTTTGCAGTTCCCGTATGGATGGTGGCATTCAGGAAGAGACCACACCCATCACAGAAATGTTTCAGCACAAAATAATGTTGATCACTCAGAATAACTTTGTATTATCAGTGACCCTTTCTTCGTAAGAGACAACTGGACCCAAACCATGTTGACAGAATGCCCCTGCATCACAACAGAGCCACACAAGTGAGAAAACTGCTCAAATTAGAGTTCAGTGGTGCAAAACCATAGGCATGTGTGGAAAAAAGTGAGTTATCATGAGTTATCCTTCACGATATTATCAACAAGTGTGCAAATGTATGAGTTGCTTACACAAGACAGTTAATGCTTGACCCCTACATGGATAACAGGCCACTGAACCTGACCATAGTCTTGCATTTATGGATCATATGCAGTTTGAATACTAGTGCATTATGCATGGATTTTCTACATTAAATGGATATGTGTATGTGTTTTTGTGTGGTTTTAAAGAAACATTTTAATTGGATCTTCATTTATGCTTACTTGTCTTTATGTAAAACATACTACTTGTATGTAAGCACAATAGCATAATAGTGCCATTGTGTCTGTGTGTATGGATATAATGGCTGAATGGCTCCAAAAGGAGCAGGCTGCTCTGAACTCCATTACTGTAAACAGAAACAATGGATGCATAGTAACACTGTCACTACACTCTTCACTCAAGCTTGGACTCTTAACTGCTCTGTAACGCTGCTGTCACTTTCACTGCTCTGTCTCCCTGCAATGCTGCCAGTCTTTTTCTGTCACACACTTCTGTTTCTGTAAATCCCGCTTCCTCTCTGCCCCCTCCCTCCTGTAACATTGTCACTTTCTCTACATCAGTCTATGTCTTCCTCCCCTCTCCTCTCTTTCTCTCTGTCTGTCACTCCACCTGGTTTTTTTTATTCATTTCAGTCCTCATCTGTCTGTGTCTTTCTGTCTACAGCCTAGTTTTGTTGCACACATATGAAACTCCATGAGCCTTTAGAAAAGAATGCAGAACTCTGAAAGTACAATATTGGAAAATGTATTGTGTATTTTCCTCAATGCAACCAACAAAATTACTGGCCAATTAATCTGAAATTCAAATTGCTTTGGTCAGGTTTTCTTAGTCTGTTGGTGGAACACAGACACATTTTTTCATCTCATCAGAAACCCTCTTATTACATTTCATTTTCCATCCATCCATCCATCCATCCATCCATCCATCCATTTTCTGTACCTGTTTGTCCTGTTAAGGGTCACGGGGGTGCTGGAGCCTATCCCAGTGGTCATTGGGTGAGAGGCGGGTATTTTGTAACTGTTAAATATCATAATATTGGCTTGAATTGAGAAATTGTTTTGGTTGCTCCTCTAAACATAGATATGAGAGGTACATTTCTACACAGCCTCACAGGAGCTAATACAGATACAGTGTTTTGCTGAATGACTTGCTGGTAGGATGAAAGGCTTGCTGTCATTGAACGTATGACTCCCATTTAAAGATCAATGGCATAAAACGATCCATTACTGCAGACCTAAATCAGAAATCCAACAAAAACAAACAAGGAGAGCATTACTAGTTTGAAAAATATCTTTCAGTATTTCTACATTTATTCATTTAACATCATGTCACAGTACACTAAGGGATTTAGCAGGTGTGCTGTAAATACTTGATGAGATCTCAGTGTAATTGGTGTAAATATTTAATGGATAGGAGAGACAGAAAAGCAGGAACTGACAGTGGGGAAAGTGACCTGCTTTCTTTTTTTTCTAGGTTGTACCCACACACATACACACACACACATACACTAACAATAAAGAATAAAGAATATATTCTCTCCTGTCTTGCTCATTATACTGCTCTCACTATATCACACACTATCACACAGTACGGTCACTCTCAATTACACACCTGAAAATAAAGAGACAGAAATACGCACAGGTATTTACCCAAAGGATGCGCTCTAAATGCAGTCTGCTAAGTTAGCTATTGGGACAGTATTGTGTTTCTCAGTCATGTGTCCTGGGAGTTGAGTGGTGCTGCTAAAAGTGTGATTTAACAATACATTTCATGGTTGAAAGGATTTCTCTGTCTCCCTCTCATCTATTCCGTATACTTTCATATATAATCTCTTCAATTTGGAGAAAAGTGGGTGAAATTTCTGTTTTCACAAATGTTCAGAGGCTAGGCAGTGACATTTTTGAAAATAAATAAAATTAAAATGTGTGGCAGCAAGTTACTAGTGCAAGCGAAAAATATACTTAAAGCATGGTCAAGTTATTTATGTGTGGGAATTACTTAATTATAAACATAAAGAGGCCATAGAATAGCAAGCCTGAAAATCAATTGCACACTTGTTCTGAACTTTATGGTAATTGCTTTGACACAGCTAGAGGCTGTTAGAAGCGATCGCGTGCAAGTGTATTATACTTTGACACAATCAACAATAAAGTGTTTCAGTAAAAGACGTTATAGAGATGAGTTGCAAATATTTATGGGCCATGAGAGTATACTCATTTTCAAAACCCACATTTTCAGTTTTTAACAGACATATAGATACTCTATTGTCTCAGTTATAGTGTGCCTTAAAACTGAAAATTTCCACAAGCAACTGACAAAATTGGTATGGTTGTATTTAGCATTAAGCACACACTTTATGAACAATTTTCATTTTGGAGTAATGGGAGCTCAAAGTCACTTGAAGAAGCATATTGAAAGTTACTGGAAACAAAAACTTTTATGTTATCAGAAGTCTTGCCTTGATTTTTTTTTTCTTTTTTTTTAACAAACATCACCGCCTGGGCTTCATACAAATGGAATAAAGTTGTCACAAACCTGAAAAACAATCCTTAGGCTCTTCACATTAACCTTGTCCAGATTTGAATCATGTGAGTACAGCTGATTGTTAAACTAGTCCTGGTCTTATTTGGTCTGTTGACAACACACACACACACACACACACACACACACACACACACACACACACGAAACAGTGTGAACTGCAGGGTCTTTTCAAAAAGATCAAATAGTGAAATACTCCATGTCAGTGGTGTAACACCAAGGACATCTTTCAAACGTACAGATGACATAAATTTTGTATTTCATGAGGTCTCTCTCTCTCTCTCTCTCTCTCTCTCTCTCTCATATGTATGCACCAATGATTTCACAGANTGAGGTCTCTCTCTCTCTCTCTCTCTCTCTCTCTCTCTCATATGTATGCACCAATGATTTCACAGACTATTCCATACTGCTCTTATACAGCGCATAAACTGTATAAGAGTGTATAATCGTAGATGTGACAGTGTGATGGTGTGCTTGATAGATAATTTAATATTGATTTGGAAACCAGGCTTGTTAAGATTGTGTTCATGTCGATCCTCACCTGAAACAGCTGACTCATTGCTTCTAAAATGCCCCTCTAAAACATTCTCAATATGTTTATCATATGACACTCTTTGACAAAAGATCAAAACTTTAGAAGTATAAGTGTTAAGTATTATACATCTAAAAGCAGCTGTGGCCTCTAGGGTTTTGAGTCAATTACAAACAAAGCCTAGATGTCCATTGATTTCCTCCTGGGGTGTTTCAAATGCCAATCAATGGAGTAGAAGTCTTTCAAAGTACGCTTTCTTTTGATGATTTATTTGGGCTGGTATTTGCTGAGGATGTGTACTGATTGTGTATATGTGTTGCTGCACATATTCATAACTGAAGGACAGTGGCTCAGTAGCTGCAGCTGAATACTCATAAAGTTGAAAATGAAAAAGATTAGTTTCACAGCAACATCTAGCTTAAGTTAAGTAATCAGAGCTCCCATTAGCTAATGGTTGTACCAGACCAAGTAAGTGTAATGAATAAGGATGGGTGTCATTTATTTCTATGTGAGATATAATATGCCAATTCTTCATTCAAAAGTTAATTTTGTTTTAATTTCTTCAACCAATGAAAGTAGTTTGGTCGTGGAGTGATTAAAACTTAAAACTGAAAATTTCCACAAGTAGTTGACAAAATTGGTATGGTTGTACTTAGCATTAAGCACATCTCATATCTTGGTTTCAGTTGGTTTCATGTGTTTTAACAACACAGCTTCACTCGTTTCAGATCCTACTTCCTTTTGTCACTTCTACCATGGATCTATTGTGTTCTGGTTGCCTTGATTTTTTATTTATTTATTTTTTCAGCAAATGTAGCCTATATTTTCCCTTACCATATTTTCTTTTAGCAAAAGCATCATTGCATCCATTTATGGTTTTTGTCATTTTGCATACATTCTCAATCTGTGTACTTTTGTCTGACTTCTTCTGGAGACCCCATGACTCAGACTGTAGTGTAAATCATGTGTACATTTCCTGTGTATTAGCACCTCTGCAACTGTAACTACTCAATTGTAACAAAGGTGACTGGAATGGAGCAAAATGTTTGAGTAAATGTAAAAACAGTAATTGTTGAGTGTGTTTACACATAGTGGGCCTTGCTTGGTGTTGCATTGCATTCCATTTTCATTTTAAATAAATAAATAAATATGATTTGCACCTACATCTTCAGAGAAAAGGAAAGAGGGAATCTAACAAGAGGGAGGGAAGCAAAATAAACACTTGCCATGTGATCTCTGAAACATACATTAACGTCACATCTTGTATACACACACACACTTTCCCTAAACACACACATGGACATACAGTATATACACACCACCTGGCTGGGTGTTTAGGGAACTCTTTAGGCGAGCTGAGCATTGATCTGTCTCATTCATTTCCAGCGTAAACAGAAGCAGTTGCCGACGGTCACAGGTCTGTTGGCATAGAGCTCTGAAGAATCTGTGTTTGATCAATTGTTTTGTACATGTCTGCATGTCTGTTACAGTATGTGTGTGCATATTATTTAATAATGGTGGGAGAAAGAACTATAATCAGAGAGAGAGAGAGAGAGAGAGAGAGAGAGAGGAAAGCATGGTAGAGTTTGAGACAGATGGCTAGTAAGACCAAGACACACTCAAGCCCAACAAGTACTAATGCTTGCTCACACACTCACCAAACATAATATGTGTGGCTCCTAAATGGATTTGATATGGATTTGCAGATACTTTCCAGGAGCATCTACACACACACACACACACACACACACACACACACAAATCAGTCCCCAATATTCATACAGAAAAGCACACAGACACATGCACACCTGTCTAAAGTCCCAGTAGGGGTGGAACAGGCAGCCATGAAGCAAACCTTAGCCAAGCATAACAAGTCAATATGGTGGAAGCTATTCCAACCAAAACTTTCCTGCCCAGAGCAGCTAAAAATGGATTGTTTTTGTCTAGTTATGTCTCAGGATATTTTACTTTTTTTTGGAAATGGCATTCTTTCATCTCATTTCATTTTTCACTGCTAATAAGAAAAACCTGACATATAATTATAAAGCAGTACCTCTGCAAAGGAGGTTTTGTGATCATCTGTGTTTGTCTGTTTGTTAGTAGGATATCTCAAAAAGTTATGGACAGATTTGGATGACATTTGGGGGACACATAGCTAACATTGAGACAAAGAAGTGATTAAATTTTGCAAGGGATCTGGATCATATTCTGGTTCCAGAAGAAATTTTAGCCTATCAATGGTTGTTCATGAGCAGTAGGTATGTGCGCATGCACGTTCTCAAAGGGTCTGCTCTCCCATGAATGCTCATTTGCATACCTGGACGAGTGAGCAAGTGAGAGAGAAATGAGCTCTCTCTCTCTCTCTGTGTGTCTGTTGTTCTCTCTCAATTTTTGTCTCTCTCCCCCTCTGTCTCCCCCCAGTTCGATNCTCTGTGTGTCTGTTGTTCTCTCTCAATTTTTGTCTCTCTCCCCCTCTGTCTCCCCCCAGTTCGATAATTGAATTCACCATACCTGAACACTTTCACCTGATGGAAAGCAGAGGTACCTGCTGCAGGTAAAGAACCACATTTTATTGCTTTTACCTGCAGCACGTACAGCCTGTCCTCACAATATTTTTAAGCTAGGAGTTTGGGAGCACATTCACTGTTGGCACAGACAAACACAGCTGTGTGTCCGTGTGTGTGTATGTGTGTGTGTGTGTGTGTGTGTGTGTGTGTGCGTGCGTGCACTGTAAACNCGTGTGTGTGTATGTGTGTGTGTGTGTGTGTGTGTGTGTGTGTGCGTGCGTGCACTGTAAACTGGGCAGTAAAAAAAATAAAATAGATATGCAGTGATCAAAGAATTTCCTTTGCAAGTCTAGAAAAGTTTCACCATTATAGATAATAATATGGAGGCATATTCATGGAGGCACTTTGCTGAAAATATGGAGGTTTCTGACAGCCTATCAGATTCAGCTTGTCACAGCTGATGACGGTGATCTGCAGCATATATGGCCCAGATTCATAAAAAATAGCAATAAGGAGACTTTATGTGTGCCGTGATAATTGAGACTCACTCATAAAACTTCTCCTACAATAATCATCTCATCGTAGCCACCTGAAGGCAGCGTTGCTGTGAGGGGTGTGACAGGTAAAAGCCAATGAAGATTAGCATGTTAATGAACTGCTGCATATTTGCCAGCCACAATTTACCTTGATTCATCTGGTTTTAAAGCCACAAATTGGCAAAGGAAACATAGGCTAGGCTATATTCTGCTTTAGACATCCTCGTTTTAAAAGCCTGACACTAAAATAGCAGTTAAACGTGTATTTTAACCTCCATAGAGTGATCACGGGAGCGTGTCTGTGTGTATGTGTGTGTGTGTGTGGGGGGGGGTTTGAGGAACTCACTCGTGCGCAGTGTAACAGGTGAGGTGAATGAACACATCACGCCCAAATGTGTGTCAGGTCGGATCAAAACTGATCAGCTGAGTGAGTTTATCTATCAAAGTTATTGATCACTAACACATGTGAGGCAAATACAGTTTGAAACGTCGCCCAGATTTCATACCACTGAAATTTACCACCAGAATGAAGCAGGTCTTAATTTCTGTGTGTCGCTTTATTTTATGAATAGCTACCACAACATGTAAATAAGGAAATATCACGGTAATGCCTCTTTCAAGAAAAACACTAAAATATGTCGATAACAGGCATTTATGAATGAGAAAATGTGGTTGTGCCATGCTATTTGTGCATAGCGATGCATCAAATCATGCGCTACGGTTTATAAATCTGGGCCAACACACTTTGGAAAAAATTTGTATCTCACCTTCCTCACACTGGGTAGTGTAAAAAAAAACAAAAAAAAAAAACGTCTGTACCAACAGATCTCCTGGTATTCATACTGCCTATGAAATCCTTGGCAGAGGTATACACTCTTGGAGTGCCTTCTTGCTTATAGGAACAGAAGGCCAGTTAGGTGTTTCAGATCTCCTAAAGCCTGAAATCAGTTGGCTGTTTTTTCTTTTACAGCAACTTGCAATTCCTGCTATTTTCAAAGACAGATTTTATTTAGAATCTGTTTCATTAACTTTCTCAAACTTAATTTGGAATATATCCTATTACACATGAACATAAGCTAATACACACTAACACACACACAGACACACAATAAGAAGAGGAAGAGTTATTGAGTAAATATAGAGCTTACAAAGCAGAGAGAGACTGAAGGAAAAGCCAATGGAATCAAATGAAGAGAAATACTGCAGAAGGATGAATGGATTTTCTGAAATATTCTTTGTATTGATCAGTGTGAGTTGTGCGTTCAAGGCTGTCAGAGGGTTGCTACAGGTAACTGCTGCCTTCCTGATTCATCCCTGTACAGTCCCGCTTTCACCTCCCCGCATCCCATTGTCATTTCCTTCCATCTGTTCATATCAACTGCCTCTCTCGCTAACCATGATCTGTCCCCCCCATCTCTTCTCCTCCCTCACCCCCTCCTTCCACCAAAATGCCATTAGCGTGATGATGGCATCAGTTACAGTGGAGGTGGGGGGAGTGGGAGGAGAAGAATAAGTGAAGGCTCGTTGCTGAAGTTTTTTAGATTTATATATAGAAAAGTTTTTATCTGCAGAGATTTGTCTTGAAGTTGGTTGAACTTTGAGGATAATTTGTCCTGTTCTTTATGATCTTTTATTTTTCAAAATGATAGTTGGCCTGAAGTGGACAAATTGAAGAGAATAACTGTGACTGGCAGTGGTATGTGTGTGTGTGTGTCCTTGTTTGCAGGAAATAAAGAAAATTGTGAAAAAATATGCTCATGGTGATTTCTGAGAGCATATGCTAAGTTAACTATGTGGATGTGCATTAATGTGTGGGTTAATAACTAGTTTCCACACATCTCAGCTTTCCATGAGAGTGGAAGCAGAGGTGTGTGTGTGTGTGTGTGTGTTGAAACTATTGAGGTGATAGATGGCAAGTGGCCTGCCAGGCCACTANGTGTGTGTGTGTGTGTGTGTTGAAACTATTGAGGTGATAGATGGCAAGTGGCCTGCCAGGCCACTACAGCAGCCACATCCTTCACAACCCATCACAACTCTGGCAAAACTACAAGATCAATAGCCCGTGTGTGAGTGTGTGTGTTGTGTGTGTGTGTGTTTTTACCTCATTCACCTTAGGTGTGTTTGCTGCAGAGTAGGTAACAGCTTTGTTAGATGTATGGAATCTGACAAAGCTTACAGGGACATAATATAACTCTGAAATCATTATTCTGTCAATAACATTTAAAACTGTCATTGGTTAGGTGTGTGTGTGTGTGTCTGTGCATGCTCATGTGTTTTTATCCACCTGTGGGTTGCATCACTAGACACAAGTGGATATACACTATTGCTTCATACAAAATTGAACATGTTTTATCAACCCTTAGGCATGAATATAGATGTTTTTTTCACTTACATCCCCAAAACCAGAATAAACAAATGACAGTTTGTTAATGCTGCCATATTGATACCCCATATCTGTAGCCCTGTAAGTGTGTGTGATTTGTAGTCATGGTATAGATCATATTCAATTGAGGTATGACACCTCTTCATTATTTAAGATATACATATTCTCATCTTCAGGAAACTTAATATGTGGCATGCTTGTGGTGACAAGCCACATTTTGCAAGATATAGTATTTTAGCAAAGAAGTACATTTTCCAAAGAAATAAGTTCTTGAGCTAATGCCAGTTAAAATCATGTTGTTTTCCAAATGTCCCACAATCTCAGGCCCACTATTGCTGTTTATGTTATTGTTGATTATAGCATCAACTGTATACTATGAGTGCCAAAATTGAAGTTCTGTGACAGGATTGAAATAATTATTTGATTGTTTGATAGATAAAAAAAAAATAATAATAATTTTACTTCTTTTAGTCATCTGTGCAGTAATGATGACATTGAGTTGTACCAGCTTCCCTAGTTTTCTGAGGATTGGTTGCTTTTCTTTGCCTCTTAACTTTGTAAATTGAATAGTATATGGTTTCAACTATTCAATAAAATAAACAATGTGCAAATGTCAGCATGACTGAGGACATTTGTGATGGGCTTCTTTTACTTTTTTTGTGGCAAAGTGTAGGTTTTGTGTATTGTGTATGTCTGTTGTCAACTTTTGAAATAACTGGGTCATGTTAGATACTACAAAAATCTGAACTGAAATTTCTATTTAAAGATAGCTGAAGCATCCTTCATTTGTCCATATTCAGTGTCGCTCCATATCCTCTTTTCCTCTGTTATGAGAAGACGGGTATTTGTGTGATTCTCATTTCTCTACAGTTTCCCTTCTTTCCCTCCATCCATTTCCATCCATATTACCATATCAAAATCTTTTCTATCTTGTTCCCTTTTCCAGTTTGGTTTTGTTTCCCCCTCAAATTTTTAATCTGTGTCATGCCACAGTACAACACTATAACACCCACACATCAAAATTCATAAAGCTTACTTACCTTCTGGAAAACCCTTCTGGCAATATACAGGTGGTATTACAATGTGTATTCATTTAAGAAAACACAGGAAAAAGACACACAATTATACTTATACACTCAAATATTTCTATAAGTGGCTTTCAAAGTGGCCACAGTGGATTCAGTAACACTCACAAATACCCAAAGCTCAAGTCCACAGTAAAAAAACAACACACAACAGTGACTATAATCCATAAACACACATGCATACAAATACACGTACTGCAACCCCATCAAAATATCCCCGACGGAACTGAACAGAATGGAACACACAACGTCCTCTTTTAACAAACCACACACCAGTGGCTTTGTTCTGAGTGGCTGCTTTAATCTTTAATGTCTTTTGGTTGCTAGTGGCTGCTGCTGTTCGGGCCTTTAGATTGCCTCAGACTGTACTGTTGTCACACTACAGAGGTCAGTCCAATAACACTGCTCCCCTGGGCTAAAATACACAAACCACATCAGGCCAGTTACGTACACTGGCACACAAACACAAGCATGGACACACAGATGTGGACAGAGCCCAAAGAGTTGCACAGCCATGCAGTCACCCAGAAATATATCCTTCCCTCAAACACACACACACACACACACTGACTCCTTCATATTCTTACATGCAATTTTCCTTCAGTATAGCTTATGTGATGTTCTCTTTTCAGTACAAATCAATTAGCCATGCTTTGATTTACTGTTGGCCCTGACCTTTCATTCCGAAATTGAGAGTCATGGAGAAATCTGTGTGCCATATAAGAATACCTGTCTCATAGCAGCATTGGGACAGAATTAATTTTGGTGGTAAACAACAACAAAATGTATCCAGTGTACACATAAACGCTATTCCAGGTCTTCTAAAAATACATCAACATATGTTACTTCCCCCACAGACCCCAAAGAATCTAAATAAAGATACCTATAGTGTGCATGCAAACACATGCAGATAGTCGTTTAATATCTATGCCATCGGTGCAATGAAAACATAACAAATAATTTAAAGTCCATTATATAAAATATACAAAAAGCAAATGATCATTTACGTACAGATACACACACACAGCTGCACTGATCTTTAAATATACAATAGATTTGTTGGTAGAGAGCAGGAAAAAGCAGAAGAAAGAAAATGCTTTGATAATAGTAAGGAGAAAAAAAAAACATTTATCATCTCTTGCTTTAATGCTAGAGAATGGTTGGTTATTAAAGTTATATTAGCAAACACCATCCATTATGAACACACATGCATTATGAACATTACACAAGTCCTGGCTGTCACAAATAACAGTCTGTCTCACTGTTTCATTAAACTTGGATAGAAAAGATTGGATAGAATTTGATTGATGGATCAGTGGCCCAGTCAGCTTTGGTTTATCAACAGCCAAGTTTGTCTGTGTGTAAAAAAAAAAAATAAAAATAAAAAATAAAAATGTGCTCTTACCCTTTTGGACAAAACAGGGACACCACTAACAGTGCCAAATGCCATAACTTTTTTTCACTATATTCAATCATTCTAAATCCTTCAGCATTTAGAGTTTACACATTTAGCAGCATCACAAAAGTTAATCCAAGGAGCTGGCTTGTGTGCCTGAAATATACATTTTGAAAAATGTATAACTTGAAAAAAAAATCCTTTGTTCGCCTACATTTTTTTTGTGTGTTTTTATTGTCATTGTTTAACCTGAGAATCTCTAAACTTGAAGCCAGGCCATTTTCCTGAAAATTTAAAAGGTTTTATGATAGTTGGTACAAAGTAAATGACTCCCATTGTCATATGTTCAGAGTTATAAACCTTCATTTTTGGGTATGCCATGTAGGCGGAAACTGCTCAAAAAACACCTCAGGCAGTAAAGGGTTAAATACAGAGTTAAACTTGCTATGCAGATTACCGGTCTTAAAGTGCACATGTAGATAAATACAAAGATATGTGATTGTACACAAGATGCACAACCGAACATAGAATCCCACACACTACAGCATGATCACTATGAACATCCATTAATGTTAATTAGTGAGAAACAAGTTCTTTATATAGAATTTACCTGCTGTATAAAGACATTCACCTGCTAACAAGTATGTCTGAATGTAGAAGGGACGGTATCTTTAACTTCTTAGCAAAAGCCATCTTCTCCTGGGACTATATTCCCTGGCGGAGAAAATACACTGTTTACCATGAAGCTCTGTGTTGGATTTGTTAAATAAAGTTACTTTGACAAAAAAATTAATAGATGTAATGTTTACTGTGATGGATTATCTATCTGAAGCACATTTCAAGTCTCCAAGTTGATTTTAATAGTGAACTGGAATGAACTGAAACCAATGGCAGTCTGTAAGTTAGAAAAAAACAGTTCTTCAGTGGTGTGTTTGGGAAATGGTTGTCAGTAACATCATGTGTGTGCAGGTTGTTAATGTTGGTGGGCATGAGGATTGTGATAACTGTGGTAATTTATTGAGGCAGCTGCCTTTGGCTGGAAGAATCTCATCCTGTAGACATGTACATTCAATTTGCAGCGGCTTCATCCATGGAGGGCAAGCATATAGAGACCAGTTAGAAGGCAAAACATGTCTGAAGATGAATAGCATAAGCCCAAATCTCCCGTACTGCAGAATCTGTATTAGTATGTATGTATGAGTACGTGTAGGTCAGGAAGTTGTCTTGTGTGTGAGATTAATTTGTGTCCAATGCAAACTGTAATAGGCATTTGCTTGAGACAGATGGTATTTCAAGTAGACTGTAAAATAGATTATTGAAAATTTTCTCCTTCATCCAAAAATCCACTTAAATCCATCTACTCTTGACTGGACAAATGCAAAATTCTCTGAGCTGTCATTTCCATCTGATTTTCCAAATAAATATGAGATCAGAAATTGGCCCTATGTGATTTTTCCATTTATATCTATAATGTCTGGTTTTAAAAGATGTTGGAAAGATCTAGGACTTTCAAGAGGCAGTATGTCATATCATGATTTAAGTCAGTGGTGCAGTACATACAGTATGTGCCCAGGCTTAATTGAGTCTCAGAGAATCTTTACATGTTTGTCTGTGTTTGTGTCAGTGTAGCTACGGTATGCTGTGTGTTTGGTAGAGGAAAAGCCAGAAAGCACTGCTCCTAATACCTCTTGAAAATGAAAGCTATTGCCACCTATTGCTATTCTTCTCCTCATTTTTCACTGTATGCATTTAAACAGTTCTCATAAAGACAATGCAACGTAGCTAGAACAGTCAGCAATAACAGTGTTCACACAAAACAAACATCTGCACTCTCAGTGTTTTCAATCACACTATCAGGCAGCAGGAAGCAGCAGTCAGATTATGATCAAAGGATCTTTTCAAGTGCTGAGTATGTACAGAACAGAGCATGTGAGCAGAATGGATGGAATTCCCGCTCTCCCTTCACAGAGCAGAGGCTTTTCCCTGGTCCACCGCTCAATGTTCTTAACCCTGACAACTACTCCAAAGTAGACTATGCTATGGATTCCCAATTTAACAACCTTTATCTATTGATCTGAACTCATCTGACCTCAAGCTATAAGCTGAGCTTTCAATCACACATCCCCCACCAGAGAGAGAGAGAGAGAGAGAGAGAGAGAGAGAGAGAGAGAATCCAAGGCTGAGCAGTTAAAGAACCATACCAGTGGTTTTACGTTTGAGCTCAATAAATGCAACCATACGCTACCTTACTGCCAACCATTTTCCAAAACATAAAACTGCATTTTAGTTTTTATGTTACTTTGCTAAATCCCATAATTTTTCAAAATCAAATGTTCAGGTGATACACCCACTATAAAATTCAATGTTTCATCTGCAAACATCTACACAAATATGCAAGGCACATTTTAATTTCTCAGTAAAAGCAGTCTTGTATTCCCTGCCAGAGATTTTTTTTTTCTGTGTATGTCCATGTTGGATTCGTTAAATTAAGTATCTTTGACAAAAAATAAGAAAAGTGTGTGGTTTGCTGTGATAGATTACCTACTGTATCTCAAGAACGTTTCTAATCTCTACAAGTTGATTTTTATAGCTTACGGAATGAAATGAAACCAATGGCTGCCAGGAAGGTAGGAAAAACAAATCTGAAGTATACCTCTCCAGTTGTATGTTTTGGAAAATGGTTGGCAGTAATGTATGGTTGCATTTATTGATCTCAAAAATGCAAAATCACCGGTATGGTCCTTTAACTAGCACATCTTGAATGTGCAGTGACTTTGCTGGTATTTGTCTATGACTGTAATAACTTGTTAAATATTCCCAAATAACACATTCAGTGATTTCATTAATGAATCACAGACAATAACAGCACACATGCCAGATGCCACTATGCAGACGTACTGCAATTAGCAGGAAGCTAAGTAAAGTCAAAGCAGAGTCAAGTTACTTCGACTAACACCAAGTGTTGTCTTACAGTTGATTCTGTGCTTGTGTAAAATCTTTGCTTTAAAATATTTTAAATTAATAACAGTGTACTGGATGTCTGACAGTTTCAAATTGTGACACGCACACCCACAAGAGCCCATCCTAGCACTATACTATAATGACTTGTTGGGCCTTTAGCATGTTCAGCATGTTTGCTGGTGTGCTCCTGCCAGGCCAAAACAGCAGCAGCCTGAGTGCCATGCTTTGATGCATTTCTTCAGCGGCTGATCTGGCTCATAGCATCATAAAGTGAAATCTTGCTAACCCAGTTTTTACTCTGATATTTGAGTTGGGAAAACTTCCATTAAGAACCTGCCAGAGCAGGCAGCTGGAATTTGGACCAATCAGTGAGCTCCAGGGAGAGGTATAGATGGTACTGTTTCTCAAAACTCCCAAGAAACTTTTCTCGTCAACAGCTATTTAGACTAGCTGTTGGAGTTATAAAATGGAGCATGACTCTGCAATTAAATGGTCTATTTCTTTTCTCAAATTTATACAGCAACTGTTGTGGAGTTTTACCATAGATTCAGGTATACAATAATATATATAATATAATAATAACTTTAGTTTCAGATTGACATTAATGAAGTAAAATATAAAGTAGCTGTTTAAAATCTGAAAAAAAAAAATCCATACAAGTTTTATTTACATAAATAAATGCATAAATAATGAATACATAAATGGATCATAGGTGGAGTTTATGGGGAGGCAAGTGGCTAAAATGTGACTGAAATAAATCTTAAATAAATGTGTTTCTGTTCAAAATTTCTTGTTTGTTTGTTTTTAATGTTACAAACAGCTAGAAGTATTAAAAAGTACATTATCTGGTTATTATATCTGACTTTGTAAGAAAATCAATTTCTAAGCAAAATATTGTTAGCCAATGGTTGAACTCGCCCAACTGTGACGTTGCACATGAACTTTTTTCGCCTGTGTTAGCCACTAAGCTAGCCGTCTGTTCACATCATTACCCTTTGCAAATTTCTAAAACGTCCACGCTCCTCCAGTGACAGGTACAGACAGTGTCCTAGCAGTTAGTCAGGAGCCCACTATGGACCAGCCATCAGCGGACCGAATGCCGCGACCCAGCATAGAGTCAGACCCACGGCTAGCTCTGGATTAGCAAGCCTGACCAACGCCTCCGCAGACAACATACCTGCTCAATGATCTCGGCGAGAAGCTTCCGGCGCCAAGCAGCCTCTTTGTGGCAGAATCCCTCACAAAAACGTATGAAGACAAGAAGCGATCACTTTCCACATTTCATTATAAGAATCCCGGTGGAATATTCGGTTCCGGAAACATCTGAGCCACAAACTCAGCAAACACGCCATTCTCAGGCCCATCTGAGTTTGTCTGGGTAAATGGGAAGACTTCAAACTGAACGGATCTTCAGGATCTATTGCAGCCAAACTGTCAGAGAGCCACGGAGGTGCTGCTGATAGAACATAAAGTGGTTAATGTTTTGCTGATTGGTCACATCAGAGAAAAGTTTTTCAGCAATTAGGAGAATTCAGAACTTGCTGCGGTCAAATATGGGAGAATCATGGATTTCATTGCTTGCAGCGCTTCACGTTGAAGAGGACAAAACAGCGAAGCTTTCACCTGAGAAGATTTATGCGGGGCGCAAGAAAACACCTTTACTCCTATATGAGGTAACGCTGGTTATTTTTTCAACTATTAAACTATTACTCCAACAACAGGAGACTCTCTCTCTCTCTCTCTTTCTCTCTCTCTCTCTCTCTCTNACTCCAACAACAGGAGACTCTCTCTCTCTCTTTCTTTCTCTCTCTCTCTCTCTCTCTGGTTGGCTTTTTGCTGGTTGGTGGTAGTTTTTCAGAAATTGATGTTTTGCACTGTGATGTATGGGTGTGGTGGCGCAGTGGTGCAGTGGTCGCTGTTGCCTCACAGCAAGAAGGTCCTGGGTTCGATTCCTGGCCGGGGCAGGGCCTTTCTGTGTGGNTGCCTCACAGCAAGAAGGTCCTGGGTTCGATTCCTGGCCGGGGCAGGGCCTTTCTGTGTGGAGTTTACATGTTCTCCCTGTGTCCGCGTGGGTTCCCTGCGGGTGCTCCGGCTTCCTCCCACCTCCAAAGACATGCATGTCAGATGAATTGGGAACTCTAAATTGCCTATAGGTGTGAATAAGAGCGTGAATGTGTTTGTCTGTCTCTGTGTCAGCCCTGCCATAGACTGGTGATCTGTCCAGGGTGTACCCCNCCCCCCCAACAGGACAAACGGTTTAGAAAATGGATGGATGGATGGGTGTATGGCAAACTTTGCTGATGGCATTGTCTTTAAGTACCATGATGCACAATGTACTGAGCTCTAGTTGGACAGTGAATTGATATAAAATTGCATTATGCTGAGGAAGAGGAGTATGGCTGGCCTCCCCCAGCTCAGACATCAAACTCCACCTATCAAATGATTATGGCAAATGTTTTACAGGATGAAGCTCTTTGTATGTGTGTATGACATAGAAAAAACACAACAGACCATGCATCTTGGTCATCTGACAAAAAAATGTCCCTACCAATGTTGAAACCAAACCTATGCCCTTTGATTTAGCTTCCATGTTTCCCTGTTTGAAGCTCTGAAGCAGCATTCATGCACCTTAGCGAGGATGTTTACCTGAGCTGAACCTGTCCAGTAATTCTACTGACAAAAATACATCAATGCAATGCAGAAGTAAAGCAGGCTGCTTCAGCAACACAGAGCTTTGGGAAGTACGATGGATTTTATAGACACAACACGTATGACGAATACAAGAAAACACAAACAAGCATCCACTTCTTATTCGCATAGTAGTAGAACTACATGATCTGCATACAGTCAGGTGAAATTGTTGATTCCGTTCCACCTGAACTTAGTTGCTGTCCATTGTCTGGTTAGATTGTGTAGCTGATTGTTCACTGTATTCTGTTTAACCTTTATCTATTTTACATTTGGAGACATAAATTAGATTTTTAAACCAAAAAGACCTGTGACTGTTAAGTCCTATAGCAAGATTTAAGGACTCCTATTCCGGATGAATTGACTGGAACCAGTGTCAAGTCAGAAAAGAAATGCTGTAGTAGTACTGACATTTTTGGAAAGTGCTGCAGAAAAGATAGCGTAAATCTGAATAAGCACTGAATGCAGGCCAGAGAACAAGATCACAACAGCATAGTTTATTTATATTCCTTTCTTCAATGATTTCATGCCTTGTCAGCTGCTCCTGAGATGGTCCAAATATAAATAAAATATGTATTTTATTTACCCATAGCCTGTATCCTGCTTGCTATCCACTGCCAGTAAGTGTAAGCTTTAAACACGAGGCTGATTTTCCTACAGTCTACTTTATACATGCTGTAGCCAAATGGATGCGGTAATTTATACTAACTTTAATACTAAAAGATCTTGGCTCATACTGTATATTCGCCATCATCTTTGAGGCTTTGTCAGGTACAAAGTTTCAAGTTTAAACAGTTTGTTAATAAAGCTGATGTCTTTGGGGATTTATCTTAAATTGCTAATTGTTCTATGAGAGAAGGGTGCAGTAGTGTACATGTTATCTAAGACATGCAAGCATCTAAAGCAACTTTGTGTGGGATTAGATAGTGTAGCTGATTTGAAAGCCATGTGGCAGTATAGTCAAAGAATATACACCAAACCTGAACTGACATATACTGAATAGGAATGAACTAAACTCTGGCATTAAACTGATGTATGGTGAACAGGAAATGACATCCATCAGTGTATCCAACAGAATAGTGAACACTGTCTTGGCACATGATCTCGGTCTCTGCCATTGTTGCTTTAATTTTATAGACACATATACTTAAGCAGTATACAGCTAAACCTTGGCTATCCATCATGTAACATGCCAAAGAAACTGACAGTGTCTGCCCTCCTTTGTGTCTCCTGTAAACAGCTTTAGATAGACTATTTGCTGTACTATTATATACTCGAGAGAGAGAGAGAGAGAGAGAGAGAGAGAGAGAGAGAGAGAGAGAGAGAGAGAGNCTCTTTTTTTTTTTTGCCTTGAGACTCAAATTCAGTCTTCAAAAGTATCCAATAATAGAGTTTTACACCCCATACGTGAATATCTCCTTGCATATTTTTGAATTGTTTGGAAACTTCTTGGGGCTAGTCTTATTAAAAGTTAACATATTATCATTATTATCTTCAGACCAATAAAGCCAGCAATTGTACATTACAGAGATAATGAGGAAATGATAGTCTGTTAAGACATACTTCAGACTGTACTGGCTAATAATACCAGTACATGTAAAAAGTAGTTGAGCTGTGAATCACTACTTTTATTCATTGAGGTGGAGTTGTTCCATATGTATAAAGAGCAAATGTCTTCATCTTTTTCTTTTAAACTTTGTTCTGCTCTTTTTTCCATATGAAATTACCCTTAAAAGGAATTTCCATATGTTTGATGTATATGCTCCTCTCACTTTCTCCCTCCCACTTCTTGCATCTCCTTTCCATATTAACAGAGGTTCTCTTCTTCTATCTACCTACAGTATCTGTGTAGGGAAACCTTCCTCGGGGGGNTGGGGGGGGGCATCATGCTTATACACCTTGTGCTTTATGAGTAAGAAAAAAATAGTGTTTTTCAGCAAAGGAAAAGGTTATCCAATTAAAAGTAATTGCCTGAGAAGAGAAGTAGAATCTCTCCTTTTCCAGGAAAATAAATAAATAAGGAATGACAACAAGTAGCCCATGACATCTCTTATTGCATTATTCAGTATGGTGCCCCCTCACTCTCCATCCCCTCGGCTACTTCTCCATCTCTCCGTGCTCATATTTTAGCATAGAAAAAAATCACATCAAAGATTTTTACCTCTTAATTTAGAGAAAGACGTGATGATGTGAAACAGGACAGAAAGAGGGAGATGGCACCAGAGACTGACAGACTTTCAGAAATTATTCTGAAGAAAGACACTGAATATCAAACAGAATATACAGAAAAATCAAGGGGCAAAGCTGACAGCGGAGAAGAAGAGGAGGATGATGATGATGATGATGATGATGATAATAAAGATGACAGTTTGTGATATAATTCAGCTCTGGCTACTTCTTGAACTTGTTTTCATTTATTATCTAACATAGGATTGCTTCATTTCTTGCTGGACAATGTTTGTATCCCCATATATAATATGCTGTTTTTTTGTGGCTTCTAAAATATGACAGACAAGTCAAATCAAACAATAGAGGCAGACACGGTCTATCTGTAGATACATTAAATTAATGTCCATAATTTTATTGCTTGAGCATAAACACATATGATGACCACAAAGGTCCTGCTGGATGAAGATAAGTGGCACACAGAGAAGAGAGATGCCAGGCATGGCCAAAAACATCTTAAAAAAGAGAGTGAGTTATTGGCATTGATGTGAAAAAAAAACACACACACAAATATGGAAAATTAAAAAAAACAAAACAAAAAAAAAAACAAAACATTAAAAAAGACAGAAAGGTAAATTGACAAACGATCCAAACACAGATGAGAGAAGATGATGATAGAATCCTTCCTCTTCTCTTTCTCCTCTCTGCACTCTTGTTTCTCAGTGCCAGAAGAGGAACAGAAAACTGTCTTCACTTCTTTTTGTTTTCTTCTTCCACCTCCACTGTTATCCTTATTCCCATTTATCATACTTGCTTACATTTTCAACTCTATCCTTCATTCATACCTTCTCTCCTTACTCCCATCTACCTTTCCTTCACTTCTCTCAGCTACCATCTCTTCTCTCTGTTCTCCCTTCAGTGTGTCTCTTTCACACTCTGTACCCCTGTTTTCAACTCTCTTACTCTGTGCCCTGCTCTTTTTCCATCTTTCGTCTCTTCCTGTCAATCATCTTTCTATCTCTGATTCTCATTTTACTTGCCACTCGCTCTTTCTCACTCCCTCTGGCCTGTTGCAGTAGTTAGATGTACATCTTTGATTTCTATTTCTCTTGCCACCAGCTTGAGATTTCTGTAGCAGCCCACAGGAAACTGCTTAAATGCTTGACAGTCCAAGTCTGCCATTTATCCTGATTTGCTGTCGAACATCTGAGTGATGCCTATTCAGGGTGATGGAGTGGGGTTGATGAGATTGGAGAGGGTGGATGAAAGGAAAAAGATGCACATGGTCAGGGAGGACATCTCATCTTTATCTGTCTCTACCAGAAGCCTGTCTTTTGGCTCGTGTGCCTTTTAAACAGGTGAGCTGCAGTGCCCGGCAAAGGCGTGTGTGTGTGCGTGCATGTGTGTGTGAAGAGGAGAGCATCTGAGTTTTAAATAGGACATTTCAGTTTTTTTCTTATCCAGTGGCTTTGTGAAAAAGCTGGAAACAGCCTCGTCTAGGAGATTATCCTCTTTTTGGTCTGAGGGAGGAACTGTTTGGGATTGGCTGAAAGGAGCAGCTGTGACTTGAAATCACCACCTCACTAGAAGGACATGTAGTCATCACAAAAGCTGTAATGTGCACGCACACACACAGATGTGCTCACACATGCATGCATGCAAACTCAAACACGCATTTGGTCTGTAAGCTGGTCGGCGAGTGCTGTCCAAGGTGCTGAGAGTTAAGCTCCTTTCTTGGCCTTGAATGTGTCACTGAGGCTGTTAGTGGCCATGGTGCTGGGGGGTGCTGTGTGTGTCTGTGTCTGTGTGTGTGTGTGCGCACAAGCAATTTTTCTTATGAGCTGCTGTGACAGGTAGGTATCCTGTGATACATAGTACATTGCTCCCTCCCTGTGTAAGGAGCCTTGATGAAAGGCAGTGGAGATGTAACCTTTGCATGGTGTTGCTCATTAACTCAAAGATTCTGTTTTTGCCTGCATCCACTAGTTGGTGGATTCATTTGTTTTGTTGTTAGCAGTGTTACTGACAAAGTTCTGAACAGATTTTGACAAAACTTGCCAGAAGGGCTGGGCATGGCACAGGGAAGAACCCATTTAAGTTTGGTGCTGATCCAGATTTAGGGGGCAAATCCAGGAAATTTTGAAATGATACTTTAACATTGGGAGATAGGGTGTTTTTTCATGTTTTTGTCAGTTTCTCTAAAAGTAATACACCAATTTTAATGCAAAAAAGCAGGCATATTTACCATTATTATATTACAGATATTGTTATTGTAGTAGTTCTTTGTCCCCTGAGTTTTTAAGGAATATGGTGGCACATTGGTGAGAGCTGTTACCTCAGAGCATGAACGTCCTGAGTTCAAACCTTCTGCTGGCTGTGGCCTTTTCTGTGTGAAGTAAGTTTCCATGTTCTCGAAGACTTTCACCACAAAAATGTGGGTATGAACTTTAATGAGTGCTGTTCTAGCTAAATCTGCATTCATTGAGAGTTCGGATACTGACAGTGGATCAAATGGCTTTGTGTAATGGAAAAGACAAACCCACAGAGAGTTCTCACCAAACTCTGGAGTTTTACACAGCTTCCACTCTCCTTCCACTTATTCTTTTATTTGGCCCACACTGTATAGTTGAGTCTTGCTGCTCTCTTCTACTCAATTTCCAGCACTAGAAGTCAGCTGTTTCCATGAAAAAAAAAAAAAAAAAAAAAAAGACACAAAGTTATAGATTCACCTGGTGAAGAAAGTCAATCTAGTGTAGGAGTTGGTGGAGACCAAAATAGAGCAAAAAAAGTTGAACTTACTGTACATTCATTACATAGATAAAAATTCATCTCCTTAGAGTTGCTGATGTTGCTCTGTCACTATAAAAATGCAGTTGTTCACTAAATTGTTAACCATATTATCGTGTTTATAAGGCAATGATGTGATTGTGATGATGAATCGATAAATCTATAAGACAATTTCTGTCTGTTTGTCTGTCTGTCTGTGGCACCAATATCCCTAGAACCTGGCACTGTATGAAGTTGAAATTTGGCAGGTTCATTGCTGAGGACCCAAGGATGTGCAGTGTTGCGTGTGAAGTTGTTTGGATGAGCGGTTCTTGAATTGAGCTGTGNGACCCAAGGATGTGCAGTGTTGCGTGTGAAGTTGTTTGGATGAGCGGTTCTTGAATTGAGCTGTGCCGGTAAAAAATAGTCTGCGCGACAGGATACTCTCCGAGTGCGGTGGCAGGATACACTCAGGGCACGGCAGCACATGTTCTGGTCCAGTGCCAAGGTCTCAACCCAACCCACCCACGAGGACGTGCAGCACACACCATAAAGTCCAGCCCGGTCCGAACAGGCACATTTTCAACGGGCACTGCACTAGTTAGTGTAAAAAGTGCTTCTTTCCACTCTACTTTGACTGCTCTGAGACAGACAGCTTTGGACAGTAAGGACTCAGAAAAAGGGAAGTTTCATCCTTTCAGCAGTGGTGTAGATCTGGTGTCATCTCTTTTATTTTGAGTTTATTGGAGCAATACTGAATACAATGTGGATTGAACCAGTGACCTTTTGCCATCACACAAAAGCAGAAAATACTGAAATGAGCACCCATACTGTGCAGTCACACAAGCATACACAAATAAATGCACACTCATGCAAGTACTAGTGTGTATCTCATTTATGCATAATGTAGACTAACATTCACTTTTGCTGTTCAACTCCACATGCGATCGCACTCAGACATGAGCTTTTCTCTCACATAACCCACAGTTGCATGCAAAGCCACATCTCTGATAAAACTGCATGTGTCACTTAGAGTGCCTTCCTACATAACACACATGGTCAAACCCTGCAAACAATATGATATTAAGTCCACTCCAATTAACACATACACAAACACTCACACAATATGGAGACACACAAGACTTTCTCATTCACAAAATAATTGCAGTAATATACACTCATATTTTTGGTCATATTATCAACATAAATTCACAATATTCCCTGCCAGCTTGCAGCTTGTCAATGCCCTGCATAACAACACCACGTTCATTTCACTGTGAGATACATGCATAGAGTTCAGCGGATTCCCATGCTTCATTTCCACTCAAGGCTGTTGGGCAGATGGTAACAGCACAATGACGAATATCAACACTACACAGATAAACACAGGGAAATGAGCGCTGATAATGGTAAATATGACAGATATGCCAAATGTAAATAAAAGACAGAAAACACTCATTACTCTTCTATTATGGCACTTCAAAATGTCTTTTAAGGGAATTAGGGTGTTTGTACACACAAGGATGTAGTCAACGTGAAAGAAGTTTATTCTAATGCATTAAAATTCTGTTCTAATTTACATTTTTAATAAGACAAACAATTTTCCAGTGTTGAATGCACTCAGTGCTGTTTATCTACAAAAGCATGTTTTTTTTTTCATTGCAGAGAAACAATGTATTCAGTGAACTCTCTTTTTTTTTTTTTTTTTTTTTTTAAATACTTCATTTCTCACTCAGGCTCAGCCAGCAACTTGTAGACCAAGGGTCTCCAACCTTTTTGACGCTGAGAGCTACCTGAAGCGAAAAAAATAATCTGGAGAGCCCTTCTTTATCAAACCTTAAAAATGACATGTTTTAATGGTGGTTTTAGAAACAAACTGCTGCAAACTGCCGCAGTCACAGTGATTTTCATCTTAGCTGGAGACCTGCAGAGGTATTCAGGTTGCTGTAGTGTCGCTGTCAGCATCAGCAAACTGTTAACGGCGCTACACATTCAAACAATGGAGACTTTATAATGACACAAGGTCTCATGCACTCATAAAGGTGTTGCCAGACGCCTACTGGATTGACTGAATTCCCCACTGCAGCCTCCTAGTTCTAGTTGGTTGTTGTCTTGGTGATGGCATCTCAGGCCATTTGTGTTTAGTATGCAGATCTGTACCAATTACACACACACACACACGTACACTAATTATCAGATCTGTTTGTGAGATCATAGTTAAAATTTAATGTCAAATACGGTTGTTTTCCCCAAATCTGGTTCTAAAATTAAAATTCTTTTTTAAAAATTATTTAATTTGTTTATGCTGTCATCTTACAAAAACATCCACAGCAATGTTAAAAGATAATAGCATATTATTATTATTAGCATATTATTATTATCTATAACGCTTTAGTGTTATAGAGGTGCTGTAGTACAGTAGAAGTAGCATAAAGATCATTTTAATAGAAATTAAGAGCAAAACATGTAATTTTCTTCTTTAGGTAATTGAGAAAATTAGAGGCTGAAAGTCGTATTGTTCAGACAGGAGCTCTGAAGCGAGATCATGCAATTATCAGTGAAATGACTTTCCTTTTTTGTGTAAAAAAAAAAAAAAAAAAAAAAAGTCTGATGCATAATATAATCTAGTATGGGAATAGATGATACGTCTCATACAGTATATCTTCCTCAGATTTTTAATCTAAGACTCTGTTTTCCTTTTAATTTAATAACTTTCCTTTCTGTTTTCTATAACGTTTTCACATATGCTCTGTCTCTCTCGCTCTATTTCTCCTCTCTGTCTGTCTGTCTTCATTCTCTTCCTCGCTCTCTGTGGCTGTCTCTAGCATTATTCTAACACATTTAAAATCATACTCCTGCTGTGCAGAATAATCCTTCAGTGCAGCTGTGTTCACTTAATGTGACTGCAAGTTTCCTCCCAAACTGATCCGTCTCTGTGATGACACCAGCCTCAAGGTTGAACCAGGGACACGCACAGCTGCGTGTGCACGCATACACACACACACACACACACACACACACACACACACACACACACATGCTTTATTCATTTATGTAAGTGCACATCTTACACACAAATCCGAACACACTTACAAACTCACCTCAGTGTTTCCTTTTCTTTTCTTTTCTTTTCTTTTCTTTTTAGAGACAATTATTTGAGCTGACAAGTCTTGACTGGAAAGCTCTTTAGTTGTTTCACTTGCAGAACTGCAAGGATTCTGGATGACTGTTCAAAATAAGTGTTTAATTAACCATGAGTCTGTGGAGTGATATAGACACTGACATTTTGCACTCTGCAGGACAATAAATACTGATGATTTGGTTGTGCATGGTATTATACTGTAAGACACTCTAAGTAAAAGCCTGGAATTCAAAATTTTACTTAAGTAAAAATACTACAGTATTTCTGAGAATCCCCAGAAATACAAGCCCAAATTAGAGCAATTTGTACCTTTTCACAAAGCTCCAGTTTCCTGTCCCATACAAATCCTCATCATGGTTACCACGGCTACTGTGTTAATCAGGAAAGGAGGATGGGAGACAGAGAGGGTTTATGTGATGAAAATGTTATTAGACTGCCTGTTGGAGAGAAGAAGAATAAATGTGTAAGACATTTGATCCTGCAGGAGTTCAATTCCAAAAATAACTTGCAAAGCTGTCTTATGTGCTCATAAACATGAACACAGGTAATAAAGAGTGGAACTGATCTCTCTCACTCAAGCTATATCTGTATCTGTGTCTACATCTATTGGAGTTTGTGTGTGTGTATGTATGTGTGCTTGCGTGCAGGGAATATGTGAGATTTATCTTAAGCATGTTCAATTCTTTTATGGTTTCTTCAATATTTGTGCCTTCTGCTAAACCTCAGAGTGAGGAGTTTTGAATCAAAGTTAAGCTGTTGGCAGACAAATGAGAGACTGAAATCAGAATCATATATTTGTCTCTCTCTCTCTCTCTCTCAATAAGGTACATAAGGTACATAAGGTGTTCTGTGCCTTGCAAAATGAATGAATGAATGAAAGAAAGGATGAATTAATGATGTATAATGACACCATTGATAATAAACTTTAAAAGGTGCTAGAAACTAATTTATGTTGTTTTGAATACCTTAATGGTACTATTTAAAAAGATCTGAAATATGAACTGAAACGCACATTTAGCACACTTTCAATAATAGTAAAAATAACTAACATTTGCAGATTGATTCTTGAAATAAGGAAAGGCTTTTATTTTCTGATTAAGCATAATAATAATAATAATAATAATATTTTTTTCCTTATAGATTACTTTTATCAGTAATTAAAGACCCTTTAATATCAATCAAAAAAGAAAATGCATAAGTACCAACAGCTAGAAGATGTACTGCATTAATGTGTCAACAATGCAGGCTGCTCAGGCTTGCTGCTGCACAGCTCTGGCTGAATATTAGACGTACTTACTTAAATAAATATAATTATCTTGAAATCTAGACTAGTACATATGGTGGGATCATTTCCTTTATAAAAAATAAGATTTAGGCATCCTAAAACAAGATTTTCATACTTTCTTGAATTCCTTTTTGGAATTTTTGGACTATGTGACTCTTATCCTTTCTTATTTAAAAAAAAAAAAAAATCAGTTTGATCATTCTCTATTAATCGTGTTGCATTTGTTAAACATGTGTTTCTCCTTTGCTGATCTCCTTTTTGTTCCTCTTTCTGTAGAATTTGGACTTGTCTTTCTCTAGCAGTCTCACGCTTTGTCTTTCTCGCACAGATTCCTTTTCTCTGTCTCATCATGAGTCCACTGCCCTTACTCTCTCTATTCAGCATCACTCTCACTCTTCATTCTGTCTTTGTAATCTCTCTCTCTCTCTCTCTCTCTCTCTCTCTCTCTATCTCTACTCTGTCTTTGTAATCTCTCTCTCTGTCTGTCTATCTGTCTCTCTCTCTCTCTCTCTCTCTCTCTCCATACTCTGACTCTCTTCTCTCCCTGATGAGGCCAGCCGCTCCATAGTGATGATACCGGCAGAGGGTGATTAAAGTGGAGTCTCATCTGGTGGGAAAACTGACCTCAATCAGAACTATTCTAGCAAGAGGACACTCTGCTCCTCTCTGTTTCCTTTCCACCCCTCCTACTCACTATATTCCTGACTCTCATCCACCATTCTTTATTCTCCCTGACCCGCTCCCTCACCATGTCAGTGCTCCCCATCTCTCATCTTCCCTCTCTCGCTTTCTACTCTCATTTCTCATCTTCCTCTATCCACTCTCAGTGATCACTCTCAATTTGTCATCATCGCCTGTATTGTTCTGTGATGGTAATCTCTCCTTTTCAGAACTCTCAAGTTTGATATCAGCAGAGTCATGCAAGAAACCCCATATCTCCTTTTTTTTAGGGAAGGTTGGTAAGTGTTCACAGTGAAATGAAAAATAGTTTTTCCAAGTTATTATCTCCTCTCCCTGCAGTGATTGTGCTGCTGTATGCTGGTATATGTCAAATATACCAGTTCATAATCTTGCACATGAAGATGTATTACAAATGTGACGCAATTAAATGTGATTTGGCTCAATTAGCTAAACCTCCCCCCCTCCAAAAAAAAAAAAAAAAAAAAAAATTGCTGCGGACTGATTGCTGATTGGTTGCAGTTGCTCATGGAGCAATATTGTGTAGCAGGTGTTGGCAACAACCTTGTTTCCATTTCCCCAAAGTACTTTGTTTGCCATTTAAGTGACTGGAACTTATTCATTTGGAAGAAGGTAGCGTGTACTCTAAACTGTGTAAAGGCATTTTACAGATAGACAGAGAATGCGGCAAATAACTGTGACTCCATGCTCACGAAGTGGTCAAATCAAATCCCTGACCAATTGATACGAATATCTCCTGCCTAAATATCCTGTTTCTTTCACAAAATATGAAGCTAAAGATGCTCAAACTGCAGTCTCACTGTATCTTTTAGCCATATGCCAGTTCATGGTGATATTTAGACAGTGTTATAAACAACTCTAATGGCGCCAAGACACCACTACAAATGTGCAAAAGTAAACTAAATAAAATGCTTTATAAGTGGTCTTTTTTCTACCACTTCTTTTTTGGACAGTATCTCAACAACAACGCTCCTAAGCAACACAGAGAATGGGGAGAGTTGTGGTTGTGTGTACTGTGTGTAATGTCTGTTTTAATACACTGTTCTGTAGTCACACCTGTGCTTTAATTGGTTATTTTACTGTTTCTTTGAAAATGACCAATAACAATAATGTTTAACACAATTTAAATGTAAATTTGAAAGAGGATAAACACGGTTTCTGGGTTTCTGTACACCGCAGTTTTCTACAGCCATCTGGAATTTTACAACTAAGCCATGATTTTTCTCTCTGAACATTTTATCTCTCTTTCTCTATTTCACTTGTCTTTGTAGATATATAAGATTGGCTAAGTTTAGGTAATAATATCTGTTTCATACCCGGATTCCTTGTCTCTGACAGGGTATTGAGGTGAAGAGACACTGATCAGTGCCCTCACTGAAATATGCAGCTGGTAATTGTACTATAAATACTCATTGTCTGTGGCCATGTTTGTCTGTGTGAGAGAGATTCTAGTGTGTCCTTTTATAAATGTCAATTACACAAGATATGTGTTGTCATGGCAACGTTTGTGCACAATCTAAATAAAACACCTTCCCTTTTAAGCTTTGCAATTACTGCCATGCATCATAGCTGTCAGCATTCCCCACATTCTTCAACCTGAGTAAATTAAAAATGTAAAAAAAAAAAATGTATTTGCCACAAACACACAGTTTGCTCTCATCTAAATGTGTGAATGCAGAAATGCTCGCCTTCTGAAGTGTGTGTGAATGAATCATGCATGTGTCATCTTCTGGGGGGTGTTAGAAGACATTTTCACATCTATGTGGTTTAGTCCAGATCAACCAGCCTGAGGTTCTCCTTGGCGTGGTTTGTTTTGGCGGGTCTGAACACAGTAGTGGTGTTGGTCTAGTCCCCGATGAACTCAGGAGCTTTTTTATTTGTGGTGAGAAAATGTGAATGAGTTTGTCTGTCTCTATGTGTCAGCCCTGCTATAGACTGGCGATCTGGCCAGGGAATACCCTGCCTCTCGCCAAGTGACCACTGGGATAATCTCCAGCCCCCCTGTGACCCTTAAGAGGACAAACAGGTATAGAAAATGGATGGATGGACATGATCCAGACTAGTTCTGAACTAACTACAAAGCTTGTATTCATTGATCTTAAAGCAGAGAGGGTTTGGTTCACATTAAGTAAATTACAACTTTGATTATCCATACCAAACCAAATCCTGTGAAAAGGTTGTAACAAATCAAGCTTTTCAGATGTCTCCTGACTATTATGTTGAAAGCTATCATGTCATTGAATGTGCTCGATGTGTTCCATTCTCCGTTTTAAACTGTCTGAAAGCAGTACATCTTCTTCACATGGTGTGAAGCAAAATGCAGTTTTTCTGACTTTGTCTTGAATTCAAATTCAGCATTTTTCCGGCATAGTTTATCTATGCTATGTAGTTATCCTGTCATAGTAAACATCTTCCTGTTTTGTCAGACAGGAGCAGAATGAGATTATCATGGCTTTTGTTGACATACCGTAATGCTCTATTAGTGGACAGGGCCTTTATTTACCTTAACTGTGGAGAGAACCTGGCCAATGTTGGAGACAGGCTTTATATGAGACAGGCCTTTATTTCTAACAGTGCAGTGCCCGTGGAAATTGCCTGTTTGGACCGGACTTTATGATGTGCGCTGCAGCTTGCCATAAGTGCCTGTGGAGCGGAGCATACGCTGGTGCACCTGGAGCATTGGTGCCACAAAAGGAGGGACAGGCAGACAGAGATTTCTGGCTTTCTAGATAGATTTTGCCAGTGGACAAATCCATAACTGCATAAAAACCACACTGCCACAAGGGAGAAGATGTCACACCTCCAGGCAGGTCTTATAAAGGTTCATTTTCATCCACTTTTCCTGGTTTGTGATGACAGCGGAGCGCCACATGCTCCTCACCGGGGACGTGGAGCCCATCCCCGGCGAGGAGCAAATGACGCTTTGCTGTCACTCGCAGTGACCGCTCGCAGTGGGCCCTACGTTTACAGCTTTGTTTCACGTTGAGCCCGGTTGTGCCTTCTGGCTGGAGGGACGACGGCTGGAGAGGTTTTTGAGTGGTTTGGTACTCCAAAATAGCATCTGGTGGCAGCAGCAGATGACAGTAATAGTTTCCTGGGCCAGTAAAACACCAAACCTGGCCTTTATATGAGACCGCTTTTATTTCATCCTGCTTACTCCACCCCCCCAGCTATTATTAGAAACCAGCTTGTTTGAATACCAGCTTTTAATAGAGAATTTAGGGTATGTTGGTTAGCTTGTAACAATGTAGTCTCAGATTTGGAACAAAGCAAACAAACTCCAGGTCTGGAAATACTCTTACAGCAGCTATAGAGAGCAGCTATCACATTCCTTTTTGTTCTTCAGCAGAATTTTAGCGAGCTCAGTGGCAAAACTGTAATTCAGAAGTTGAGGGGCAGCCAGCTTGACCATCTTTATCATTTCATATGTAATTAGTCTGATATGTTGGGTGTGCTCTGAACACAAATGTGCAGGATCCATTTAGTTTACCTGCAAACACCCTCATCTGCAGTTCTGGGCAAGCTTGATTTGAATCTTCAGTTTCCTGGTGATCACTCTTGCAGGGTCATTTGAGGCATTATGGAATATTGAATTACTTGGCCACCAGAGGCAAGGCTCTGACTTTGACTGGCTCTGCTGAACCGGAAGTGATGCAATCACACTGGCCTCATTTCCAGTGATATTTAAATCATTTTCTGCGTGGATGGTCTGGCCAATTGGCAAATCATTCCTGCTCTGTGCGTGCCCTGTTTTTGATTTGATTTGTAACGAATGTTTATGTGACTGTCGATGTGGGTGTGCTGTTGATGTGATTTGTGAAGATGTGTGCGTGTGGCCATCCTTTGGTGCTTAATCCACAATTTACTTTCTGCCAGACCGTCTTTTTTCCCATCAGTGCTCTATCCAGAAAAAAAAAGGCTTTTTTTCCTGAATTTTCAATGACTCGTAACTTTCCTCGCAGTTTCAACTGCCTTCACAGAACGGTCTAACACGGCTTGATCTATAATTTGTTCACTTTGCTCCATCTAAGACTTTCAGTAAGCTTTGTGTCATATTGGTTGGAAAATAAGTGCAAAGCAGACAGTTTCCTGACAAATTCACAAAATGGACAAAATGAGCAGTGTTCTACCACTTCCTGATTTAGGAAAAAGGGCAAGAAAAAACTCCCAACTCAGTTAAGTAAAAGCAGACCTGCACTTAACGATCCTAGAAGTTTTTGGTAAATCTGGATAGGAGAGGAGAAAACCATAGCAACAATGATGTACTATTTTTTTAGTCACATGATTAATGTTTGCATGTTTAAGTAGGTTTGCCCTGTGCTGCACGTCTGACCTGTCACTGAACTGCCCATGAGTAAATTTATTGCAATTATCATTGATCTGGGAAAGAGGTGGGCAACCTTTAACCATCCTATAGTTTTAAAAGTATACAGCAATGATGTAATTCAATTATCATTGCAATTATGCAATCTTATATATCTGGGCCCAGAACTGTAGTGGAATCCACAATGACATGATTCAATTCAATGACCCATTTTGTGTCTCTGTGGAAATTTATGTTAACAACTGTTGACTCCCAAATCCATGTTTCAGCATTGCCAAAATGTGTGAAAATTATTAAGCTACAGCACAATTTGTATGATCAGTGTCCTTGCTTGTTATGGCAAAGCATAAGCCATCAACCATTTCCAGTTGAGGGTAGTCTTGTGCTTTCTCCAGCAGAAAGACCCTGATTGCATCCACAGTCCACAAACCATTACAGAACCTTTCCACCATTTACTGATAACGCAGTAAAGCAGTCCCAGGTAAAAGGATTCCATTAAAAAGGAGAGCATAGTCCTTTATTGCGATAAATCTAAACTTGTTTGCCAAGATTGCTGAAATAGAAAACTGCACCATTTTCTTGTTATGTGTCAATATGTTTCTGATAATTATTCAGTTTTTCTGAGAAAGATAGCTAGGATTTACTTGCTGTCAAACAGATAACGGACCGCACTGCTGGCATGTATAACGGTGCTGCACATTCTCGCATACAGACCTGAGGCAGAAGTACATATGTGGACCAGGAGTGTGTTTAAAAGTGTGATTTTCAGGCTAAATTACACTGTAAACATGGTTTTAATCAGATGGGGTTTTTTTTACAGCTTAAGATACCAAATCATCATGCTCTACACACTGCACCATGAGTTAATTATGCAATTATATGTATATTTTGGCTTTCTTTTCGTTGCTTGTTTCTGCTCTTGGATAATACATTTTAAGAGTAAAGGCAATTATGATCAAGATGATGATGATAGTTGTCATGATTATGATTGCTCTGCCACCTGAGGGGCTAGTGTGGGTCTCCACAGATGTGTTTTAATGACACATGTATTAATTAAAATCATCCAGTGTAAATTTAAATGGCTGTCTATTGCTCCATCCTGACTTTTTTGTCCTCCCCCGTTGAAGCGGATCTGAATGAAAACCACGTTATCTATGCAACTGTTCCAACTTTTCCTTTAAATGTCCTTTGTTCACTGTCATTTTAAAATTAATTATGCCTAAATCATATTCTGTATTTTTCATCTTGGTTCATCTCTCTCTCTCTCTCTCTCTCTCTCTCTCTCAGTTCTGTTTGTTAATGGTATTATCATTCATGTGCTGGTTTGCTAATGTCAGTCATGCAGTCAAAACCTGTAAGGAGGTTGGCCATATGAAAAGTATTAGCTTAAATGTGACTGGACTGGAAAAAAGATGAGAAAAAGACTTTAAGGATACACTGACAAATTAAATTCAAATTAAATTGAAGCTGACAAAGTTTTGTGGTGGTATGAAATGGTCCATGTAAAACAGGTGGAATTCATAAAACACAAACTTAAGGTGTTAATAATGGCAAATAGCGTCATGCAACCATATTTCCTCATTCATTAACACCAGTTATTGGCCTTTTGTAGCATTTGCCTTGAAAGAGGCGCTACTGGTATTTCCTTATGTATCTCTTGGGGAAGTCATTCATAAAACACACCACCACACAAAATTTAAGACCTATATCAGCTTGGTGGTAAATTGTGGTCATGTGAAACTTGGGGTGTTTTAAACTTTGATTCACATGTGTAAGTGATCAGTAAATATGATATTTAAACCCACTCAGTCGATCAGTCAGTTTATGGAAATGGAAAGTTTCAATCTGATCTCACATACATTCTAGAGACATTGAGCCTCTTCCTCAAGCCTCATGGGACTCCAATGCATTAACATGAATAAGCTTAAATTATCACAGCACTTATTTAGCATGTCGCTGCACTGTGTTGTGGTCTTATTATTATTATTTTTTTTTTAATGAATCCTGCCTAATATATAATATGCCAAAAATGCACAAAAAATACTAGAAAATGCAATATTTCAGTAAAACCTTTAAATGAACTCTGTGTTTGGTTATTTCACAATTTAAAAATCATTACTCATATGTTGCATCATATACAATTTTTACTTACAGAGCATCTCTGTTGGAGAACCCAAATCCTCCGTATGCTATATTTGTGTGCAGAAAGAGAATCTTCTGCTTATCTCCACTCAAGACTTTGAGACATTTAATGCAGTGCAGATATACACTAATTATCAAAGCAAGCCCTTTAAAAAAAAAAAAAAAAAAACAGCAAATGTTCAGACAAGTGTGAGTTTTGTTTGCGTGCCTGGTTGCTTTAAGTGAGATAAGTGAAGGTGAAAGGAAAATTGCAATGCTGAAGCTTTGTGTCAAACATGTGAAATGGCTCATGACAAACAGGTGAGATATTTACGCTATGTATATGTGCATGTGTTAGTGAGAATGTGGTTATATATCAAATGAAATTGGCTGTGAAAATCTGGTCAGGTAATGTGCTATTGGGCTGCCAACACAGTAACTGTCTTCACAAAATGATAAGATGACGGAAAACAAGTGTATGTGTGTGGGGGGAATACAGGAGGGNAGGGGGGGGAATACAGGAGGGCAAAAAATATGAAGACAGACACCTAGACTTTTTCTTTTTTTAATTTCTACATTTACTTGATTTTTATGAAACTATAGGTATGTATATGCAAGAGTAGAAGATTTATGAATTAGAATATGTTTACCTCAGTAAATTGTACTATACAACCTATTTTCCAAAATAGGAACATTGTACTGGTACAAAGAATTTCATTAGCTGGTAATATATGTATAAACGCTCAATGTTAGAGCTCTATGTTATTATAAGCCTGCACATATGCACACACATTTTATTGTCTGTACTAAATAGTTTTCAATGTAAAAAAAAACCAAAAAAAACATTTGAGAGAATAATTTGGCGAGACTTAATTTTATTGTACTCTTCTATTTTTCACATCCAAACAAAAATAAATAAATTAAAAACAAAACAAAACTGTAGAATATCAGATCAAAACTCTGATAGAAAGAAAAATAAACTGGTTGCTTGAAAAAAATGTTGGCCCCTCCCTTTCCTTCCCTTCCTCATCTCGTCTCGTCTCATCTCGTCTCATCTCATCTGGCAGCATCACAACTACAGTATGAAACCAGATTTCCTAGACGGATCACCAACCCAATTAGTCCCACTGGCATTCATGTGGCTGGCTTTGCTTTCAAAGTCACTTCAGACTTTCCTCCAAAACAACCACTATTACTTGAAGAAAAGGACTGAGAAGAAAATGCACATACTTAGGTGTTCTGGACAAACACACACACACACACACACACACACACACACACTGAAATACACAGAAAAAAGAAACACTCAAATCCAGCTTTCAGCATTAACCTCCCAGTATGCTTGCCCCCATGTAGTGATGATTTCAGTGGAAATCAATTTGAGGTACCATGGCTAAATTGATATTATGTTTAGCGCAGACTGAATAATGGATGACTGGATCATTATATGGGAGACTGATGGGATGAGACAAACCACAGGTAGATGTCTCGCTGCAGGTGAGAGCTATAATTAGTTTCTGTTTCTTGGCACACACATGCATGTATCTCTACAATAGTGGAGACACAGATGTCTACACATATGCATTAGTGATACAAACTTGGACAGTACTCAATGATTCCACTTTAGTTGTTTCACTGTTGGTGACTGCTGTTGATCACAGCAACATGTTTCTCTCTAAATAATTACTGAAAGCAACCTCCTTGCATGGATTGCCTTCAACTGGTCATTAGTTGTAGCTGTTTTTTTTTTAAATTATTATTATAAACACCTGTTCACTTATTATGAACAGCTGTTGGCTGCTTATGTATGGTGAAACATAAATAGTTTAAACACCAGAGTAAAATGACTAAGTCTGTACAGGTTACATGCTTTGGACATAAATAATCAATCAATCAGTTCTTTGACTAGATTATGTGACAGTAACTTAAATTTGACATAGTTTCACCTGTTCTTCATATTTGGAGAACAAGTTCCGAAATTCCTGAAGAGATCTATCTTTCGAATATCAAAAACATCTCTTATCTTCAATGGAGGTTGTAGTTACTTCAGACAAAAAAGGTGACAGTGGTCAACTTGGTGACACAGTCAGCCGCCTGTCAAACTCCTGACCAATGGGATGGAGGCACATAATCATCACATTCATTGTATTCAAGCTCAACAGGGTGGAGCAGTATATTTAGCCATATATTGGCAAAAGTATGCATGCATGTTTGGAAAGGACTGAGCATATGAATTGACAGTGCAGATGGGAAATTAGCTGCAGGAGTGGTTTTAGAAGTTTCTATGGAAGTTTGGATACTTTGGATAAATGAATGTTATGAAAATGGGTTACCATTAGGAACATGAATCCAAGCTGATTCATGTTAGATTCATGTTGGATTCAGTGAGGAAACTAACAGCATCGCAGGTGCCTTTCAACTTTACAGAAGGTGTTTAAAACCCAGAAATTAGTGTATTGCATTAACTTGATTTTTTTTTTTTTGTAAAAATAAAAGACACTTTACAGCTAATACCAATAATTCTATAAATTTAGTAGACATGTACTTCGTTACAGTATATATTAAGACACAGAACAATTCCACTCCAAAACTGTTTATTGCAATTAATAAAATCTCATTTGTATTTGTATTGTATTTTGTATTGTATTTGTATTGTATTGTATTGTATTTCTGTCTGTAATTCCACTTCAGCACAATGTACACAATATTGTTGCTTTTGAGGCCAGGAGCATATTAAGGTGATTTCTGTATATGTTCACAAATTTATATGTACTTTTACAAGATAATTTAGAGAAATGGGTCCATTATGCACACTTACATTCCCTGTTTAACAGTAGAACAGAAACACATATTGATTAGATGCTGGTCGTCCATGTCATCTTGAAGGGCTGATCGACACGAACTGAGGCTGCAGTAGCATCTACCATCAGCTCCTGTGGACACAGAAATAGAGGGGGTGGGTGGGTTTGGGTCTTCTGGTTAAACTATATATAATAAAATGCACTGGCAAGCTTAACACACATGTTGTATGGGCTCGTGAGTTATGGAGGTACTTGTGTATGTGTGTGCATCTCTGATACCCAAAGGAAAAAATAATAATAATAATAATAAGAAAATTAGCACCCAATATGCATCTGCACTAAGATATGGTTTAAGGAGACTGAAATATAATTTATTTTCTTATTATATTAGATATTATGGACTAGGTGTGGCCAATTAATGAGACTACGAAAAGTGATGTATTTCCCACATAAATGTGTTTATGTATCCATATTTTTTTTTTTTTTTTTTNTTTTTTTTTTTTTTTTTGTATTTGTTTTAGTGAATGATGACAGGTTGCAGTTGGCAAAAACTACTTCATAAACAAACATATATGCACCGTGCATGCAAGAGTCTGACCTTTCATTACGCTTAAATAGTCTTATGTGTCCTAAACTCCAGGGCTATTCTGTAGCTTAGAATAGCTGGGGGGGNGGGGGGGGGGGGGTCTCATCATGAAAACACCCAAGTAGTAACTGTCAGAGAGAGCGCAGACAGCTGAACTGCAGAATTCTCCTAAGTTAGACACTGAGAGAAATCCTCAGTTTAAAGATTGTCTTGGAGTCTCTCTAATGGTTCCCATGAGCCAGGAATTTGACAGCCAATCATCCAACAATAATCCACTCAAGTGGGTGAAAGGCAGGGTACATTCATATCCCAGGTCTGTTTCTTTGGCTCAACCATACTTTGCTTTGCCTACAAGATTGTGCCCAATGAGCTGGTCCTTACAGCAGCTGCATGTTTAAAGATCTCAGCCTGTACTAGATGACGTAGCTATTTCCATATCTCCTCAGGGAGAAAAGCATTCGTAATAAAATAACAATAGTAGTAAGAATAATTATTGAGTATTAGTAGTAGCATTCATGATGGTGGTGTTTTAACATCGTTTCAATGTTTGTCTTGTCAAAATCTTTGTTTTGTGGACTGTTGAGAGTGAAGCAGATTAACATATGTGGTGGTGGGCGGTTTCTGAATTCCAGTAGCGTACATTGATATCTAGCTCTCCCTGTGGATCCCTACATTCTCTTTTTAAAAGTATGTAAATTGTTATTGTTTGTTTTAAGAATCGAATTGGATCACTATATTATGCACGGCATTATAACAAAGGAAGAAAGAAAACAAAGAAAGTTTTAAGCGGTAAGATCCTTTGAATGACTGGCGGAGACAATGGCTAACAAAAGGGCAGGTTCCAAACAACCAAGCAACGCTGAGTTGATTGTAGCTATGTGTGACATTGTCCGTGAGGAAATATCTACAGCCCTTGACTCTAAACTACAGCCAATGAACAAATTAACAATTAATCATGAATCTGAAGACAAAAGTTGAAAGCTGTGAAGACAATGTGGAGCACTTGGAAAATTTTGTCACCGACCCGAGACCAGACTATCTCAACTGGAAAAGGAATATAAAATCGCATGGAAATTAATTCTGTTTTTGAACGAAAAATTGACTATTTTGATAATTATTCCCAAAGATTTAATGTGAGAGTTTTTGGTCTGGAAACAAATGTGGTGGCTGGAAATCCGACGGCTTTCATGAATAATTTGTTCTACGACCTGTTTGGCAAAGACAGATTTGGACCTGTACCACCTGTTGTGACAGCTCATCGAACTGGGCCTGCTGGGAGCACAAAATGCTGTATGATAGCATGTATACAGAGCTCGGATATGAAAACACAGATTGTATGGCTTGCATTAAGATCAGCACCTCTTAATTACAAAGGGAATGAAATTAGTGTGTATCTGGACTTGAGTGCTGATCTTAGGAGACAACGGGAGGAGTTTAAAGATCTTCGATCCAGCCTTTGCAAGTTGAACATAAGGAGTGGATTCATCCACCCAGCTAAGCTGATTGTGACTTTTCAGGAGAAGACTCATATTTTTGCATCTCACAGAGAGGCACAGGACTTTTTTGATAAAGAAATCAGCCCAGTTACGGTACAATGAGGTAATAACCTGTCTCTAATTTTTAGAAAAGATAAATTGAGACTTGATTCTTTAAATTGAATATACTCTGTGTGTGTGTGTGTGTATGTGTGTGTGTGTGTGTGTGTGTATATATATATGCTGTATAGCGAGAGAGAGAGAGAGAAAGAGAGAGAGAGAGAGAGAGAGAGAGATTGTACTGGATTGTACAGTTAATTGATAAGTTTGGAGCCTGAAAATAACAAAACATCATTCACTTGAGGTACCCAAAACTCTTTGTATTGTGTAAGATGGACTAAAGTTCAGCAACTCCCTCTCCTTTTCCCCCAACCAGACTTCCTCTTCACAAAAATGAAAAAAAACAAACAAACAAAAAAAAAAACATTTAGCTGGACCCAGATGATCTGGATACCTCAGACGATGGCATCATGCTCTATCAGCTGAGAAAAATTCTCTCAGCCAAGAAAAAAAAAAAAAAAAGAGATAAAATCCCTTAAGCGTTGTTGGTGGAGCACCATATAGTTAGAAGGTGATTATGTTGAAAATAAATTTCTGTTGCATCTTTGTTTGAGTTTGATCTTTCTACGCTAAGTTAAGAACTTATCAAACTGTCCTTGTAGTATTGCAGGAATCTGTGCCCAAATAGAAATGAAAAGTTAATATTATACTGAGTAATCAATTAAATGTATTGTTGTTCTGTCTCATTCTTATGTATATTCATGGCATTTCCATATACTTGATATAAACAGAGTAAAGTTAAACAACAATATCAACAGGCATGTACGAATATAACACTTTCACACCTCACCAATCTTCATGCAGCCAGCTGCTTACAGCTTCCTTCAGTTCTTCGCTTCTCATAGAATACTTAAGAAGATGAATGGATTGTCCAGTATGGAAAAAGACCGATTAGCATGCACACGCTGTTGTCCTCATCCTCCCTCTCTCCTTCTCTTCTGTCCTTCTTTCTCTCTCTCTCTCTGACGATCCTTCATTCTCCCTGTTTATCTCATTCACCTCTTTCCATCTGTTTGCTGTGATCCATTCTCTCCCTCCATCTTGCTCTGTCATTTTGTCCCTCCTTCACAAAGACAGAAAGACAGACTGTCTTTCTGCTATTTCATCATTGTACACACACACACACACACACACACACACACACACACACACACACACACACACACACACACACAGAGAGAGAGAGAGAGAGAGAATTCCTCTGCCAGTCAGATTTTCTCCACCTGGAATTCTCTTCCCTTCATACATCTCTCTGTCATCGCCATGATCGGTATAAAAGTAAGGCTTCCAGCTTTCTCAGTGATGATTATTTATAGAGCGCTGTAGCCAGAAGTGATCCGGTACCAGCCCACGTGTATTTATATAGGCGTACCATAACAAACCCACCTCCCCCCCACCCCTGGACCAGACCCGATGACTAGCCAAAGGTGCAAAGGTGACCAGCACATGGATACACAGGCACCTTTTTTTTCCCCCCACTTCAAGCACTGGCTGTAGCTATCGGTTTCATGCTCCTGATAAGTGCACCGAGTACAGCCGAGACAAGAATACTTTATCACAGGTCAAATGAGAGGGAACCAGTGCTATCCTCTCAAACCTGTCCTCTTTTTTCCTTTCTTCTCTTGTTTTTTTTTTTTTTTTTTTTACTTGCCACACCTGTGGTGCTCCTCCAAATTGTCCACCACTCTTTTTATGTTTCATTGACTTCAGATCTGGTATTTTCTTGTCCTCCTAATCATCTTTTGTTTGTCTTTTGTTTGTCTATGGTTTGTGTATTCTGTGGTCACTTTCACTTTTTCACCATCATTTAAGCCTTGTCCTCCTCTTGGACATTATGTACATCCTTCTTTTCAGTTTAATTGTCAAAAGACCCATGCTATTCTTCCAACACTCCTTATTTCTATTTATTTTCTATCCTCCCGGGATTCTTCTTTTTACTCGTGACAACTACTATCTGTGCAAAGTCATCTAGTGATTATAGAGACTCCTTCAGCTGGATGACCTGGGTTCAAGCCTTGTGTTGGCAAACATTCACCCTACAGTTGTGTCCTTGAGAAACACAATGAATCCATATGCGCTCTTGCTGACCTGTGTAACTGTTCTTGACGCCTCAACCTCTGACCTTCCTGGAAGGAACCACTGTAGGTTCACAAGCAAAAACTAGAAAACTGCTTTGATGTGGCAAACCACTGCATTCACAATGACAAGTCACCACCAAATACAAACGTACATCAAGGCATTTTGGAATAAATAACAACAAATATCCATTCATCAGACAAAGAACAATCAGTACAGCATGATGCAGGTTTTAAGGGGCTTGGCTCGGAGAAATGGATCCTCATGGATTTTCTATCATATTTTTTCCATGTAACCACTGGAGCAGATGATGGACAGAGCCGGAGGAAATGACAATAGCTTTACAAGCAGCTTTAAAGTAGCTGTCCTGAGTCAAATCTTCAGTTCTTTTTTCATTAGAGAACATCAATGTCATGGGGAATGCAGAGTTGACTAGAGCTATTACGTGACAAATCGTGGCACAGCAGGGGTTGGGTTGTGAACAAGATTTTTTTTCTTGAGGTGACAGTTTCTGACTGATAGAAAAATGCTCAATCAACTTGAAAGCTGGGGTTTACAGTCTGCATGTCATGATCAAGTACGTTTATTCAGCTATGAATGATTTAATGGTGTGACAGTGATTGTATGCATGTTTGGCTGTGATTAATATGTTTATTTTAAGGTTATTATAGCTTAAATTAATATACTTATGTGTGGTGGAAATTCAATATATATCCTGCATAAATAGGTTTTAAGCTTGTTAATTTAATACAGACTGCTTTATTTTGTGATGGGCAACTCATTAGAATTAATGTTTTGAGTGATCACATAATATTCGGGTAAAATAAAGTCTTACATAAATAAAAATATCTTGAATTATTTGACACAGTTGTCAGTCTATTAAAATAATGTTAATTATTGGATACTGGAGAGTGAAAGAAATATATTTTTGAGTTTTGTGAAATAGGTTGGCTTTAAATGGTTCATGAATATATTAATGAATAAATAAGATAGATTATACATTGTTACTCTGTTTCTGCCCTATTGTGATCTTTTCTTTTGGCAGCGGAAGCCATTCATGGAATTGACCTTGTTTTCTACCCAAGTGTGCCCCTTATGGATAGATGCACGCCTGCCAGTGTGTCGAAAAAATACAGCCGTTTCTTGACTTGCCTTAATTCCAAATTGCACAATGNCGCCTGCCAGTGTGTCGAAAAAATACAGCCGTTTCTTGACTTGCCTTAATTCCAAATTGCACAATGACGTGGAGTACATTTTAATAAATCCCTGAAGGGTGGGTCATCCATATGAGCACAAATTTTTAATGGTCACACACACTCCACTGCCCTACTGAAAATATAGGAAAATATACTCCATTTACCTCAAAACAGCTTTTCATTGAAATCTGAGGCATTTTCAGACATGATTAGTTTGAGACATGATTAATTTCTCAGCTGTCTGCTGTCTTGTGTCTATTGTTACGAAGCAAGCAGCCCATGTGTGGAATTCATCGCTGTAAACAATGGCACAAAGTCATAAGAAGAGCAGGCAAACCAACAGCAAACTCTGGCAGATAAGATCTTTTTTTAGGATGTTTCTTATGATGTTTAACAGGTACAACAGTATTTTAGCCATGCTAATGGCGTGGCTCTGCAACTGGAGATATCAATTAGTCAGCCAATTTGTCTGCCAGTTGTTTCTCTTGTTTGGTCCAGAATGACATATCTCAACAACTGTTGAGATTAACATGCAATTTGTTACAGTCAAATCTCTAACGACTTTCATGATCCCTGATGCTTGAAATACCATCACCAGCAGGTCTAAATTTCAACTTGTCCAACACTAAATTTCGTGCTACAATAACATGCTTAAGTTAGCATGTTGTTGTTGCATTGTTAACAAAGTAAAGGCGAGCTTAACAAAGTCTAGCCTGGACTGAGAGTTGAGCCAAGTATGACAACATAAGAGATGCGATTTATGAGCTGAGTCTGAGATGTCCTAAAATGACCAACATACCAAGGATACCCTTTTGATTTAGACAACAACATGGACTTTCATCTGGGATGCCCCCACCCACCCANCCCCCCATTTCTTGCCCTACTAGCAGTAAGGAGTCAAGAACGGCAAAGTTGTCTCTATTTTTCATCCATCCAACTATCTCATTTCCTTATGTGTAATGAGCACGTGTAATTCTGACTATAAAGTTTTTCTTTTTTTGTTGATCAATACAGCTGACATGAACTTAAGCTAAACTTTAAAAATATATACTGTATTGTACCTCTGGTTAGGTAGGTTATCTGATCACTGGAATTTGTCTGTTTCTTTGCAGGATATCTTGGAAAGTTATGGACACATTTGGATGGAATTTGGGAGACAGATAATGTTGAGAGAAGAAATTATTAAATTTTGGAAGTAGTCAGGATCATATTCTAGATCCAGGATCCAGAAGAATTATTGTTAGCCTATTAAAATCAATGCTGTTGGGCTGATTTTGTTGGCCTTGGCAGAGATATGTGTTCTTGGAGTGCCTTCTCGTCTTTAATTGAGCCACATTTACTCTTAAGGAAATGAGTATATATGAACTAATCTTGTAACTTTAAAAAGAATATACTGTAAAATTAAATAAGCATTCAGAAACTCTTTTGACCTGAGTGTCAAGATTGTGCTGTGCGGTCAGCAAGTGCGATGTTCCATGTCCATCCATTAGATTTACGTGCTGGATCTTAATGCTGCCCGCCCCCCAAACCTTCACCACACCCAGGATCAGCCGGTCAGCTGGAGCCAGGCCATTATGGATGACATTGCTGGATAAGAAATTCTGTTTTAAAAAAAAAAAAAAAAAAGTGTTGGAAGAGAGGAGGACAAAAGTAGAGACAGAAGAAGTACATCAGTCTGGAGATATGACACAAAAACAATTTCTTGATTCAGCAACATCTGAAGTCATCCAATGTGATGCATTTACTTTTTTTTTTTTCCTTTACAGTAGGTCTGAGAAGTTTTGACTTATGTGACAGACAACATAGGTCATCAAACTTGAACTTAAGTATTGTCAAGATAATTTGCTGAAAAAGTGCCTTAGTGTGCTGAACCATGTGCCATCTCCAAAAATATTCACTTTTATTCTGTGCTTCATCTCTGTACGGAGTGAGATTACATACTTCAGTCTTTCTTCATGTCAGTTTTATATTCAGCTCAGTATTTTTTTTTTTTTTTACNTTTTTTTTTTTTTTTACATTCATATTTAGTAGATAATCTTCTGCAGGAACATTATGATTATCTGAATCGTCTATATGTTTTATTACAATATGCACATTTTATTAATGTAAGTCTGAGGACTCTTATTTACTGTAAACACTATTTCTATCCTAGAAAGGGTCCTTGCTAACATATCCTCACTCTGTAGGCCTAAATGTGTATAAAACAGGACCACACACATACACACACACACACACACGCACACACACACACGAATACACATACACATCTACATCCACATAGCCATCCAAAATGGCACACAATCTGCTAATCTGCCAGACAGCACTGGCCACATTACCCTAATTTATCCTCATCTTCTCACATCTGTTTGTTCTCTCTCTGTCCCTCACACACACACACACACACACACACACACACACACACACACACACACACACTTACTACCTCCTCTTGGCTGTCAGACAGTGTGCCTGTTTTATCGCTGTGTGAAATTGCTTTGGGATGAGCCTGATGGTAAACAGGACAGCCGCAGATGTTTGGCTATGGTTGCTGTATGTGTGTATGTGTATATGTGTGTAAGTATGTATTTGTGATTATACATGTGTATTAATGATGTGTATGTGTATGCGTGTGTTTGCTTGGCTGAGAAGAAAATGGGACTGGGTTAGTCCCATTAGTAGCAGTGATTAGGGGGTTTCTGTCATGTCTGATTCAAAGTGTGAATCTGCTGCCTGCTGAACTCTTTCTTTGCATTGAGCACAACCATCGTACCTGTACCATTACAACACAAACACATTCTTGTGGCCCTATAATGCCTAATAGTGTTTAAGACACAAATGTTTGTGCGTGTGTGCTCCAAGCTGTGTGGAGTGGCATAGTTCAGGTTATGATGAGTTGCAGTGTAATTTTGACATTTTGCCATGAAATTCACCTGTTTATACAACTCAGACAAGGTCACAAATACAAACAGCCAAAACAAATTTTATGGTTTTAGTTGGCAGAGGTACATTAAGACAGCGTATTAGGGCCATATGAAAATTTAAACAAACAAAAAAAAAAAAAAAAAAAANAAAAAAAAAAAAAAAAAAACCCAAAATGGGGCATTATTTAGAGTTTTTAAACTCAAAGATTTGCAAGTTTAAAAACATGCAAATTTGCCAGTTTACAAACTCAAAAAAAAGTCTATGCCTGTCCATATGCCGTATGCTTTAAAAGTCCTTATGTTTATGATAATTTGATGATAAATATGCGTATGATAATTCAATGATTTTGCACTAAAAGCACAATTTTCTTTATTGTTAAATCCAATGGAAAAGTATAGTTAAATAAGATCCTGTACTTTTACTGCAATTTGCCAGTTTTGAAAGTCAGTATGCTTATGATAATGCATATCTAAAAGCACAAGCATTTCCTTATTGTTAAATCTGATGGAAAAGTATGATTTAATAAAGTAATGTGTAGGCATAGTCGCAACGTGAGACTGTTAATTCCATTCCCCATTTTTTTCTTATTTTTCTGAGTTTTGAAAACTCCAAATTTAATAAAGCAGCTATAATTTAATAAGATCATTACTGCAGACATAGTCACAAAGGCAGTGATTTCCCCCTTATTATTTTGAGTTTAAAAAGTGGCAAATTTTAGTTTAAAAACTCACAAATTTGACACTTTTTAAACTCGCAAATTTGTGAGTTTAAAAACTCGAAATAATGCCCCCTCATTTTTTTCTTCATATGGCCCTAATACGCCATTGTAGGTACATACCATTTGTTAACTTATCCAAAAATTATATAAACCCATTTCCTGTGTGTTTAGTTTTCCTCCTCCATTATGTCATTTATTTTAGTGTTGAAGTGACTTGTGCTCTGAGCATGCATTGCATTTACACTTGCAGCCAGTTTTATGAAAATAGAGCATGTAAGCCACACATTGCATTAAGACACACTGCATGTTGAAATTGCCCGTTCCGAACAGCCAGGTTTGGCTATTGCAGATGTCCAATAAAGCTTCATTCCATTCAAAACAATATGGCCACATCCACAAAATGTTGACCAAAAAAAAAAAAAAANAAAAAAAAAAAAAAGTTCATTGGATTTTTGATTCTGAAACAAAAATCTGAAAGCAAATTTCACCGGTCATTTTATTACCCTCTCAGAAAGTGGTGTAGAAATATAGCTAGAATTTCTATATATTTTATTGTCAATTCCCATTTCTTTGCACTTTTGCTTTAGCAATGTGGAAATTGCAACTGGTTACTTAACCTAGCCTATAATCGGCAATGCTGTTAAGGATGAAGGCTGAATTATGCTTTGAGACTCCCCACATTGGGAAGGCGGGGCAAAAGCCACTGTCATAGAGGGGGCAACGTGTGGGGGCAACGTGTGTGTGTGTGTGTGTGTATGTGTGTGTGTGTCTGCCTGCCTGTCTTCGTTTTTGTAACCTCAATGCAATTAATCATTTAAACTGTGAAAATGACACACTAACTTTAGGAGACAGAGGAGTTATTAACAGGAATTCTGTGTCTCATGTTTTTGCAATTTCCACTCAATTATAAATGAGAACATAAAGGGGTATAACGGGTCACACTTGCACTTTCAATTCTCTCCACATAGCGCAGACAGTGATGGAAAGAAAAAGGGAGCTTGAGAGAGAAATTAAAACCCTCCCTGCTTTTTGAAAAGATATTTGAAAATAGTATCGATTTTGGCTTTTGTACCAATGGAGACTGGATTTTGGCATTGAACTGGCTATGTCGGCTATGTAAAATACTCAAAAAAGAAAAAACACAAAATTCAGTATGTCAACAAAATTTTATGAAATGGGTCCTGTTTTTATTTTTTATTTTTTTATTTTTTTCAGAGTAGGAAATCCAATCAATGGAAGGTACATGGACTACTGCATTAGCTTGTGCCCTAATACTCTGCAAATGCAAACAAAAAGAAAAAAAAAAAAAAAANAAAAAAAAAAAAAAAGACACATATGGACCCAAAGATGGCTGGGAGACACATACATAGTGATATGGTCTGTCTGTTTTGTAGGGAGAATTGTCAGTTTCAATCAATCAATTGTGATAATAATCAAGACTACTAAGTTAGCCACAGCAAACTGAATACTACTAAAATAATATCAAACAAGCTCACTGCATTTGTAATGGATCTCTTGACAGTGGCCTTTTAAAAAAAAATCTTTTTATAATAGTGGTCTTTTTGACATGTATCGATGATAAAAACACAGCTGAAGGCCATGATATGTGATACATATTGCTCTTACACACACACAATAAACCCAACAGTGATTTCAAGAAATTGTGAAACGTTATCCAACCAGGGCTGAAATTCATCTAGACTCAAATAATTAGTTCGTAACTGCGAACTGATGGTTAAATCAGAGCTAATTTGTACTTGTCTGCCTGGCTTTTTCCTTAATATCCAGCTACTTATTCTGCTGTCTGTCTGTAACATTTTGCTTGTCACCGTGTCATGCTGCAGTTGATGTTCTGTTATCCTGTGACTGCTAAATTGTGCACCAAAGCAACCAAAATGAACAGAGCGGAGCAATAAAATGATTTGTGCTTGTAATTCCTTTATACTCACTATAAACACGCTAAGGCTTTTGTATTAAAATCTATAAAACTGTCTTTGTTAAAGACTTTCAGAGATGAGGTTCTAGTTTGATGAAAATCCATCTGCTCTTAGATAAATTAAAGCTAAAAGGTCAAAGCTAAATTTCAAAGCACCACCTTGGACATAAATTCTTTGCTAATGGTTTCCTGTAGTTAGCCCTCGACATTTGGTTATGTAGCGCGGTAAAGCACGGCCCCAATCTCCCATCCCACTGCATTAATAATGATGATGATGATGAAACAGACCCAGCTTGTATTTGGCCCTTGAACTTACCGATTCTACTGCAAAGGTGGTCAGAAGGTACTGTCCTTCCTCATACGTGTCTAGAGGGAAAAGTAAAAGTGAATTAGATATTCAGAGAGGGCAACAGAGACAATGAAGGGATACAGAAAAGATGGCAGAGATGAAGCAGATTAAATCAGTGAACATGTGCATGAATGAATGGGGAGAAAGAGACAGTGATCAAGTAAATAAAAGAGTGAGTGAATGAGTAATTATATGACAGACCACAGCACTGAATTAAAATTCATTTGACTTGATGGACAAATGATCACCTGAATTCAATGAGCAAATGGTATACTGGTGGTATGAATAAATGTTGGACAGGTGCATGAATGAGCAAATTGCAGTTGCTGAATGCATGAATAAATGAATAACTGACTGCTTACTGACTGACTATACGTGGATGCACAGCCATTTACACATGACCATGAGGACACACAGATAACTAGAATAATTTGTATTAGGAAAGATAGTATCATTGTTACTTTTGTTTGGAGCTATATATTTAATGACAATTGGTATGTCATTGTTATGTTTACTGAAATAATTCTCATATTTTAACAAGCAAATCCAAATATTCCCAACTGATGATGATGCTCTTGGGTTATAGGGCGGGTTAGCACACCACACACACCTACCTCTTGGTCTCTGTTTTGTGTGTGGGTCTGTATTTGTATGTATGCCTGCAGTAAAAATTCAATGATTAATTTTTATCATTGAGATTTCAGCATTTATTATGGATCCCAGTACAGCCTTTATACAGAGGTGTACAATATTATATTTGAGCCACTATGTCATGCACCTCTACCCAGAAATGTAGTGTGTTCCATAATAGGGTTAGCATGCCAGGATGCACATTTTTCTAACTTGCTAAATAACTCACTAATTGACTGACTAGCTGACTGATTATTTTCATGAGTGAGTGAACAATTTACTCTTTGCTTGAACAAGTAAATGCTGTTTGAGTGAATAAGTGAACACCGTAAGTAATGAATGAGTGACTGACACTCAGATGAGTGCTTCCATCTGTGTGAGTGTGTAGCTCAGACTCTGAAGAGGAATTCAAATACTCATGACTTCAACAGGACAGAAAACGGGCGAGAAAGGCAGATAATACTGGTAAGCTCTGTAGCAAGAGGCAAAGCAGACAAGAAAGACACAGGGAGGCGATGGCGCAGGCAGAGAGACACAAAGGAGAGAAGTAAAGGAGCAGATAAAAGCCCAGTGATGGAGAGCGTATCTCTAGGCAGCGACACAGGGAATTACTGTAATAGTTTCTGTCACTCCCCTCTTCTGTCATCCTCTGTTCTCTCTCTCTATCGTTCCCTTTCTTCTTTGCCATAACACAAACACTGCTTTCAGAGGAGTGTGTCTTCTTGCAGAAGCACTTCAGAGACAGATTTTGTGTGTGTGTGTGTTATGTGAGAAAGCTAAAGAGAAATCTATCTTAAATAGTTTGTACACCCCTTTATCCCATATACTATTTACAAGAAATTATTTAAAAAAAAGAATAGTTTACTATCCTGAATTACTAGATCTTAATTGTAAAAACATAAAATACCTGTTCTCTCTTTCTCTCACTGTGTGTGTGTGTGTGTGTGTGTGTGCATGATTGTAGGTGACCCACACTTACCTATTCCTTCTCCATTGTCCCAGAAGAACGATCCTTGGGCTGTTCCACCATCACTTAGGGCAATGATGAGTCCTAAAGGATTTTTCCGACTAAGACAGAGAGGTAAATAGGTTATAGCAGATTGCTAAAGGACAATGTCTCTATTTATACTTGGTTCTGAGGACAAATGCATTAACATTCCTGCTTGAGGTATCCACCTGATCTCACTGCCACTGGGACACTCATCACCCTGTAACTGTCTCTCTTATTATCCAAATCTCACCCGATCACACACTAATGAGCACAGATGACGTTTATTTTGATAAAAACTGCTCATAACTGGGAAATAACCTTTTACAGAGGAAAAAACTTTTATACACTCACAGATGCAACATGTACTCATCCAAATACAGACACTAAACACACTGGATGATGACCTGGTGTGTTCCTGTGCATGCGCGTGCGTGCTTACCTGTAGTATGTGTTGTTCTCTGGTTTCTGCCAGGGTAAAATATATCCTCCTCTGACATGAAGGTTAATGTGACTCAGAGGCGTTGGCATAGCCAAGATTTGGCGACGCACCCCAATATCTTTAGCCTGACAAAAACAGCAATTATTATTAATGATAATAAATATTGAAAAACTAAAAGTACTATTGACAGTGGCATTGTATTTATTTAGTTAAACAATTTTCCTATGCTAATATGACCAGTAGGCACACAATAACATTTGCAGGGTTACCCACATGTAGGTGTATTTAATTTTGACCCATTTTTAGTAGTTCATAAAGACAGTTTGTCATTTAGTTTGCTCTGAATCCCATGGGGTTTTATGTAGTATGTTCTGTTTGTACAAATGAGTTGTCATCTTGCCATAGCCTATTCACTTCTACTAACACCTCATTGTCCCAGAGCTGTCCCACCGAGCCTTGTGCTGCATGCTACTGACTGTCCGCACCTTTTTATTCAAACAGAATGCTAACGCTTATGTTTCATGACAGGACTAACCGCCAGTGTGGTGCTACACACTGCAGAGATTATATCCGATTCTTTTAGATTTTTGTTGAGCAACAAAGGAATTATTTGCACGCTTCTATCTTCCTGTGTTTCCTTCTCCCTTTCTTTCGGCTTTTCTGCAGCAGTTTGTACCTCTCTGTATATTGAGGCGACATGTTAAATGAAGTTAACGACTCCTTTCCACCCGTGCCCCTGCTAAACTGTTGTTTGTGTATTTTCTTTGGCTTTATGATGGCGTCAAACAGATGGGAAGCCCCCTAGCTACAGGGAGAAAGAGGGATTGGATGTTTGTTTTTGTCATCAAGGCCCCTGCTGCAGTCGTTGCATTGTAACTCCTTAATGATGTTGTCAGAGATGTTCCTTGTTAATGTTGTCAGTTGGGTTTTTGTTTTTGTTGTCTGATATTGTTACTCTTGCTGTGATTCTGCATACATTTTTCTGATGGAATTTGTGACTCATCAGGAGCATGCAGCTTGTGCCTCTGACATGGGATGAGAAACATATTTACTTTGGTACATTATGTAATCAGCCAGTTGGATGTGATTGCTTATTTCACAGTACACAGTTTTGATTTTCTTTTCCCAAATTCAGTCTAATGGTGACACTATACAATACATGAGACTTTAAAGGACTATACCGATGCATGTTTGAGCCCAATATACAAACCACATACCGTTAGGCTGCTAACAATCAATTTCCAAAATATAAAACATATTTTAGTTTTTCTGTTATTTCAAATCCTCTAATCTTTCAAATTCAAATGTTCAGGTGATATACCCACCTTAAAATTCAATGTATGAACATTACATAATATAATAATAATACATAACATGTATGCACAATTGTAGAAGGCACGGTCATTTTAATTTCTCAGTAGAAACCGTCTTCTCCTGGGCTATATTCCCTGGCGGAGACATGCATCGTCTTCTCTGCAGCTCCATTTTGGATCAATTAAATAAAGTTATTTGGCAAAAAATTTAACAGATATGTTGTTTGCTGTGATGGATTACATGTCTCAAGCATGTTTCAAGGGTTCACTGGAATGACATGAAACCAATGGCAGTCTGGAGGGTAGGAAAAAAATTCTGAAATTTAAAACTAAAGTAGTATATTTTGGGAAATGGTGTCAGTAACGTGTATGCAGATTGTATATATTGGGCTCAAACATGCACGATGCCCATATAGTTCTTTAAAACATTGATTTATCATATAAGTTTTATTGTGCCTGTAATTGACTCACCGTGTGGAAGTCATACCAGCGTGCATCAGGAATATAGCCATTCACGTATTGGACTCCCTGTCAATGACATAATCGGTTAACGATAAGCTAGAAACGCAGGTTGCATTTGTAATATTGTTACCAATCCATAATACGCTGTAGATTCAAACCTATCTGTGTGCATGCTTATGTGTGTTTGTGTGCTGAATACCGGGTCGAGAGTGGGGCTGATAAGTAGGGCAGGTCCCCACAGGAACTGTCTGTGGATGTCCCATGTAGCTTTATCATTCACAAACCTGTCACACAGCAGCACAGATGCCATTAAGTCCAGTGGTGAAAATGTTAGAAACCCTCCATCAGCCCTAACGACTCTTCAAACACTTACTCAGAATTCAGTGGTTTTAACAATGCCAGCCAAATAACCCTGCTAGCTCCTTAAATACAATCTGTGACTTTGTAAGAGCCACTTAAATTGAGTAAATGTAAGTCTTTCTTCATACACTTCTACATATTCACATCTGGAGGCTGCCAAGTGCAGATACAATCTTCTACAATCTCACTTTTTCTTCTTTACATTTCAATATTAAATTGACTGAATGTGTCACAAATTAGTTTTCCGCTGCCAAATTTGAGGAGCTGCATATAAAGGCATTTTCTTCCCACCAATTTGACTTATATCTTTAAGGAGTTAAGGCTTTTGTGGCAAAGTACTCTAACTAGTTGGAAATCACTTAGGCATTAAAATGGGACAGTGGTGAGCACATGATGCAGCACTTCCAAGCTCTACTTAAATTGGTTTTTAGTCCATCAACCATCAAATGTGATATTCTGTACACTAATGAGATGACATGTAGTATAAAGTCATGTTATCTTGCTAGAAATGAGGATGAAAGATCCACCCTAATAATAACTAAATGACTTGATAAAGTGAATACATGTAATGCTTCAACCACAATGTTAACAAAGAATAATGCAAATATTTGCATCATCCTTTGTTAACGTTGTGGCTGAATATTTGTGTGTGTGTGTGGTGTGTGTGTGTACTTACTCATGCAGGAGTGGTCTGATCACTGTGCTTCCTTTGGCATGAGCCTCAAACATCAGCGTGTAGAGGTAGGGCAGGAGGGTGTAACGGATGTTCAAAACATCACGTGACGCCTCAGAGAAGGTGGAATTCCAAGCAACAGGATCTTGCCTCTGATACAAAAAAAGAATAAAAAGGTTGTGTACTTCTGTTCTACATGGGTGTCAGTAACTTTTCAGTGTGCAGATTTGAGATGAACAATGGAATAACTACATTTGCATATGTTGTTATTTGCTATCTTGTTATGATGATTGCAATGTTCACTCTAACCTGTATGACTTTCACATGAGACTGTATCCTGGTGAAAATGAATAACTTTAAATGCTATAAGGATAACAACAAAGTAACAGCAACTCAAGCGAGTTAGAGGTATAGAAATATTTAAATAGCCTGTTTATATTTATACTATACACCCAACACATTATGCCTTGTATTTGTACTGACAAATTTCCTCAATTTAATTGGCAACAACTGTATTGTTCCCTTAAGAGAGAAAAAGAAGAGAAGGAGGACAGGATGTACTATAATTTTGTAGATATGGGCCATTCTAAATGTAACAGGTCCTTTTCTAGAACTGTAATGAGGACAATAATCAGCTTCATAGGATACAGCCACACACACACACACACACACACACACACACACACACACACACACACACACACACACAAGCACTAGTCTTTGTCTTACCCAAAATCTCAGCTAAAGCACGTCTTCACTATATACATTTTGTCCCTCTAGTTCAGCATATATTGCATTTCTATAAAGCTAGATGTGGATGGATGTGTCTGAGGAGTTACAACATTATCTCTGTGTGTGTGTGTGTGTGTGTGTGTGTGTGTGTTGCTGCAGTTATGTGTCTGTCTCCTAGGGGGCAATTAAATGACAGGAATTTTTTTTCCCAGCTCCAATTTAACTTTTTCAGGTTTGATAATAATTATTAGCTGTAGCTCAGTGGTTACTAAGTAGACCTAACAGCACATGGTAGAACATGGAACATTACTGCTATCCTGTGACCCAAGGACTTTACCAGATTTTCATTATATTTTCAGAGGAAACTACAAGATTGTAATTATCTGGAAAACCAGCAATTCTTATACCTGCCTCCCACATCAGTATCCCTTCGTTTCTCTCTCACCTCTCTGTCTGCAATCAGATATGTTGGTTGTGAAGGTCATTATAATGTTAAAGTGTGTGTGTGTGTGTGTGTGTGTGTGTGTGTGTGTGTGTGTTTGTGTGGCTGAGAGACACAGAGAGCCTGATTGAATGTAGGCATGACACCATAGCAAAACATAGCAAAGTGAATTGTTTGTGTTGCTGCAGAGTAGCAGTGAGAAGATGAAACATAAACCAGGATTCTCTGGAGCCTGATATGTGCGCTTGCACAGCTTTGATTGGCTCACGCAGTGCTTTGCACGATGACATTGCATTTTGCTGTGGCAAAAATAGAGCCAGGACAAACTGTCTCAATTGGGACCCCTGCTGCACAAAAGTAGCTATCCCATTGAAAATGAATAAAGTCTGCAGTGCCATAGTCAGTGTGAAAGGGCCTTGAGTTGCGATGAGTGACTGAGAGCCTGCTGTTCACAATCAAGCAAGGAGCGAGTATTGGTGGATATAAAATAAGAGGAGGAGCTTAACAGGACTAAAAATTGACTGCAGGTACTGTCTGTTTTGTGATCACACAGTTATTCCTGCTGATCCAAAGCATATTGATTTTACTCATGAACCAAAGCTTTGAACTTCTTATTTAGGTGTCTAAACTTTCCACTGTCTTCAAGTAACAATAACCTTAATTTTTGTTTATTTATGTTTTAATTTTTTAATGTTTAAAGTTTGCTGGTATTTATCTCTGCTGTTTAAAGTTTCAGTCCTTTTATTTGACCATGAAAATTGGAGTTGAGTTCACATAGCTAATGGAACTGTTTAAGTTCTAGAAAAATCATCAACTGATCCTAACATAAAATTAGTTTAGGGAGTTTGTTTCCCTGTTGCATTCACAAAAAAAAAAAAAAAAAAAAAAAAAAAAAAGACTAAAATAAACAACTTGCAGACATTTAGACTTAGATGTAGTTGTTGCCTACTGTTAGCCCTCGCATTGCTCAGTGTACAACAAAGTTCTGCCGACTGGACATTCACTCAGCTTTCATGTTAGAGATTTTTGGCCACTTGGGGTAGAAAAATCTGAAATGAATACGATGAAATATACACAGCCCTGATTATTGTAGACTTTATAAAGTTGTTATGACTGATGTGTTGCCCACTTACACATTCAGCAGACATGGAGCAACACTATCAACCTACTTAAGTCATGTTTCTGTATATCTGCCAAATATAAATCCAATATTGACTCCCAGTAAGCTCTGTTCTAATCTCCACCAATTCCTGACAAAAAATATCTGGGTCTTTAGCTTAATGCAGCTCCATTTTTTTTTTCCACTTTTAAAAGAAATACATCTCCAATTGTTTTCAACAAATGAATTTTGTCTTTTTGTTATGTAGCATTGGACAGATAGTATATAGTTGGCTCATTGGAGCTTGTTTGCTGTAAATTCTGCTTATGGTTTAATATCCTTGGTGGGAACTGAAAAGAGGCAGCCATACAATATTTTTGTGGTATGGAAATGCAAAACCTCGAGCTGAAAGACGCTGAGGATAAAATCTCTGTGAAGTTGCAAAGTTTGGTGATAATTGTAAGTTAATGTGTTCCTTTCATATTACACAGAGCCATTTGATTCCATGTTAATATCATAAATATTGATGATTGCCGGTTTAAGTAATGAAACCTTGTATCTACCCCGGTACATCATTGACTTTGTTGCTCCACATTAATAATATAGTTCAGGATCAATATATTGAGTGAGGCTTAATGACAAATAATTGTAAATAGACCCACAACAGACATATTGACCTGTCTAACACAGGTCTAACTAATAACATTAATAATGGCTGCATTCCATTTAGATGCACTTGTGTCCTGGTTCTGTGCATGCTGACTCACTGGTGCACCTAAGTAGAGCAGAGTCGTCATTAATGTTATTAATCACACCTGCTGACAAGACAAAATGTCCAAGTGTTTGTATCAGACGTCCAAGCTAGTAAAATGCAAAATACTGTATGGTACAAAATAATAATTGACTATTGTCTATTCAGTGTATTTGCCGGATGACAATGTGAATAAATATGTGATTACTCACCTCTAATAGTTATTAGCAACATGGAGTTACAATTAATTTTGATTAATCTTTAAATGATTGTAAGAATCAGACAATAAAATAATACTAACATGTTTTAAATGTTTTCAGTCTTCCTACATTTAGATAATGGTAGTTTGTCTGCGATCACAGCAGCATGCATGCTAAAGTGTCAGGATAGAGCACCAGGGAAAATAATCCAGTGCACACACATGAATGATTTAGGTGATGATGATGATCTCATTATGTAAGAGTTAGCATAAGGATAAGCTCATAAAACAACAAAAAAAAAAATTTTTATTTGTCCATTTTAACATGCACTTGCACAGATCCTGCATGACTTCAAAGTCACACACTGTGTGTTACCCCCACAAAGTAGCCTTTTCTTTTGTGGAAAACCAGAGGAGGGATGAGGAGAAGTGGGAGTGCTAAAATAATCCATCACTTAGACTTGTGTAATTTATGGTTACATTTATTGTGGCAAAAGGCCTTGTGGCATATGTTGATTGGAGACAGATATTTGTCTGTGTGTATAGTCACATAAACTGTTTCAGGGAAAAATGAGGTCATCTGATTATGCCAACCCTTCTTGTCTTTTCTCTCCTACTCTACTTTATCTTTCTCATCATTTTTCTGTCTGGAATCTACTCCCTCACATTCATCTCATAAACCTTTAGGTTTCTGTTTTGCAATGCAAAACTCACATCAGGAAAAGGGAAATACATTTAGGAGAATAATAATGTGTCCCTTTGGTTGAATAACTCTCAGCGGTGCAATAAGTAAACATATCATTCACTGAAGTAAAAGTAGTATTAACAGCAAAACTATAACAAAAGTTGAAGTTCTCACTATCACAAATAACCATCAATTGATGATTATTGTTGACAGTATTTTAATGTTGGTTACATCTATACTGCAACATATATACTGTTGGGTAGTGTAAATCAGTGGTTTCCATCCTTTCAGGCTTGTAAATCCTAAACAAAGCAGTCTCTACTTGTGATCACTTGTGATTACAGGTTGCATGTTTCTATGAGCTGTAAGCAGTTCAAGCAAAGAGCTATTTTACCTCCTTTTGGGCCTCAGCAAGAAAAAAAAATTGCATTAATCATCTTGTAACCCCTCTGGGAGTCCAGTCTATCAGAAGGAGAACCCATGGTTTACACTGTTTAAACTCATATTTTATTAGATAATCACGTTTTTCATTATTATAAAGTAACTAAGTAAATGCATGGCGTTAAAGTAAAAATATTTGCATAAAGTAGACGTATCTCAAAATTGTAGTTGGGTTTGGTACTTGTACTGTAAATGCACTCAGCTACTCTCCACTTCTGATAACAGTATACATTACATGACCTGAATATATCTGCATTACAGAAACAACACTTGGTGGAAAGTGTATCTTGCGTAATTCATTCTGTATTGCTGTGATATGACTATGGACATTGCTGGTGCAGTGAAATTATCTGGAGGTCAACATTGGAAGTTGAGAGGGTGAAGAGATGCAAGGCGTGACGGGACTCTGGGAATGACTCTGCAAAAACTCTCCTCTCGCCGTCTCTCTCCACTGTCTCTGCCCTTGTGTNACTCTGGGAATGACTCTGCAAAAACTCTCCTCTCGCCGTCTCTCTCCACTGTCTCTGCCCTTGTGTACCCTCTGCTCTGGTTTGTGGTGTATTAATGCATTGTTGTCAAATGCCTTGTTAAGCAGACTGGATGTTATAGTCGCTAACTGTCTGATGATTGGGGATTTTATATCCCCAATATTTCCCCAAGGGGAAAAAAAAAAAAAAAAAAAAA
>VXCM01003253.1:58066-73459 GCA_014773175.1 Lucifuga dentata
ATATATATATATATATATATATATATATATATATATATATAAAAGATTTACTTTTCAAGAGCTGAAGAGCTATCTCTCTTATCTTCCTTTCAGCTTCTCCTACACCTCATTTTTCTGACCCCATCTCAGATGTCTCAAATTCAAAAAATTGTTTATTCAGCTTTGTCCTAGCCATCACACCCTTATCACTGCCCTGTGTAGCCACACCACTAACTTCCTACGTTGCCACATTGTTTTATTCTCTGCCACCATTTTTCTTTTTCTCTGAATCAAATCCTGTAGACTTCTCTTGTTCTCTTTGGTTTTTTCTATATTGTTCTCTCACTTTTTTTTTTTAATATACATCCAATATGTTTTTTTCTTTTTTTTAATTCTCCTCTCTTTGTCTCCTTTCCTTTATCTCTTCCTCTCCAGCTGACATTTTATGCAGCTCTCCTCCTCCTCCACTGTCTCCTGTCATTTGCGTGCTTTTTCTGTCAGTTTTCTCTGAGTTTAAACACCCATTTGCAAGTCATTATTAAATGATTGGAATCACGGGGGTATGTGTGTGAAGTGCAGCTATGTGGTGAGCAGTGGTGCCCAGATCACCTTGAGAATTCAATTATATCCCGACTCCATGCTGTTAGAAAGCAAAGGCATGAACACACAGACACACACACACACACACACCGCAGTGTCGTCTCGTATTGCAGAATCCAGTGCAGGGAAATTTCGCCCAGTGGGATCGATCTCCAGACGGGCGTTATTGGATTTCTCAGATGTGTTCCAATGCTCTTAAAGGTCACTGTTAGAATGAATGCCACCAACACTGCACTACCAAACAGGTCTATATTTTTCTGTGTTCGTGTGTCTGTGTCTGTGTCAGATACAGATTAAGAGATAGACAAGTGATGAAAGCATTGCAGTATGTCTTTTTTTTTTTTTTTAAATAGAATGCTCAGAATTGCAAAGTAGATGTATTTTGTGCAACTGTCTACAAAGAACTTTGGCCTTCTTTTCATAAGTCAGGGCACAAGAATACACAGGATGAAGAATCAACAAATCTGCTAAGCTTTTGAGCCACAGTGAGTAGGATTACTCTACAGTATCCTGAAATCACCTTGTCACATTTCCTTTAAAAACATGTTTGTCCATGTACTCTTTTGCAAAGAAAAGTGTGCAGAATTTTGAGGCACTATTTTGTTCTCCACCATTTCCTTTCTGAGCTGCTTCAAGAACATGCACAGGTGTGGAAATTTGCTCTAATTTTAATATCGTTCATTCTGACAGATTATGCCAAGTTAACCTTGAAATAATACTCAAATTAAACTTCTAATGATTTATAGCCTCAGTTGGTCATCTACAAAAGCCAGTATTTTTTTAATAGCAAACTGAATTATGATGCATTTACAGTTGACTACATACCTGTGTTTTTGTATTTTTCGCAGATATTTTTCAATGCACTTACTGGGTTACCCTTGCCATTGTGGTTTCGTGAATAGGGGTAAAATGCACCCAGCTGCATCCAGCGAAGACACATCTCATACTCAGCTTTATTAAAGAACCCACAGATGTCTGCACCGGTCTGAAAGAGAGACAGAGAGAGGGAATGGTGTGTGTGCATGTATATGTGCATGTGTGTGTGTGTGTTTGAGTGTCAGACATAGAGAGAAAGAAGAAGCATAGGCAGCAAGGTGGGTGGGTGAATATAAAGAGAAAGAGGACCACAAGAACCCCCATGTTTGCAATAATTATGTTGCTTAAGTGTCCTTGAGCAAGATAGAATCCCTGCCAGCCTGAAGGGTGGTGTTCTGCAGCTGACCCTATAGATTGGGGGCATGCAAAAGAGATTCACTGCAGGGATCGATGAAGTATCAGATTATTGTTATTATTAGCCACTTTGAGGAGATGAAAGAAGACAGAAGGACAGGAAGGGAGAGAAAACGAGAGAGGGCAACAAGGTCAGGAAGTTTATTTGAGGGAGGGAAAAAAAAACTGACACAGACAAATGCAGGGGGCAGTCAAGCAAAGACGGAGAAAGCCCAAAGGACAACAATGTAAAAATGTAAGCTTCATTTAATACTACACAACTAGCAAAAATTCTTATTCACAATGACAGACCAGTGGCAGGCCTCTGGATAGGGGCAGGGCATGTAATTAGATATGCTTCACATTGTATCTCAAGATGTCCTTTGATCAAAGGGTCTGAGCAAACAAAATAACATCACTTAAGGTTCTCTAATCTACTTAGAGAGGACAAGGTCATATCAATATGATTATGTCTTGTCAAAACCAAGCTAAGATGATTATACTTACGTAAGAGATGCCGAACAAACTGAACTCCATCATGCCTGTAGAACAAAAGGAAAGTATGAACCATTTCTTAACCATTTCTTAATAAAAGATCCCTTTTCTTTTGCTATGAGTTGAAGGCCAATCACATCCCCTACTTCTGATAGTATGCAAGAAATGAGGCATTGCAGCCTGTGCACTGTGTAAGACCAATGCATAGCAAATTATTGTCAGGTAATGGACATTGTGCACACTGTTGAAAAAGATTAATTGTACCTATCAGATAAGTTAACATTTTTTCCTCTTTTACACATTCCTTCCAATTCATTCTTAAGTTACAGTATTGCACACCTATGATTGATTTATATAACTGGTCCCAGCTGGCATTGTTGTCCCCCAGCCAGTGTCCAGCCCATTTCCCACTGGAGGGGTATGTGGACCTGGTCACCACGATGCCTCTGCTTCCTGTCACATTCAACAAGGCACTGCACAGAAAGGAGATGATCACATGGTTAACAAGAAGGAGAAAAATAATCTCAGTCCATCAAATACCCAACATTTCCCCACACTGCCCTAAATTCAAATCAGATAGTCCCAAATGTTTTCTCTTGGAGCTGAACAACACTATCGCAACAGTAAAGTCTCCTTCATCTTAAACACATTTTTACCTCATAAAGTAAATTAGCAAGTTAACTGGGGTTGTTAAAAAGCCCAAATTATTCAGGAATACCTCTATGAAAAAAATGACTGTAAAGCTAAAGCACAAGGATTCTAGTCCTCATGAGGTTGAGCATTCTACTCTGTTCTGTAGCTAATGCTGTAATCTGGCCATAGAGAGAAGAGAATTTCACCACAAGGACCAATGACATTTTGCATAATAATAATCACTGATGTAAAGATTAGATGAGACAATATGTGCATGCATGGAAGATATCACTTATGCACCTGTTTTGACAATTTCCTTCTAAAATTACATTGTTAATGTGTTCTGGTATCTGCATTCATATGATCACAAAGTCATATTTGAAATTAAATGCTAATTTTTTTTTTCTTTAATTTATTTAGTTTGGTGTTACTTCTGTGGCATGATGTTTTTTTTTTTTTACTTGTTAATTTGAAAATAATACAAATATTCATGAAATCTATGCATCTAATTGATGACTAATTGTGGCATCGAAAAGATTGATGTGATGACAAAATTCATTGTGCACAACATTACACAAACACAGATGTGGACGCATGCACACACATTCACTTACTCATAGGTAGGCTTTGTGTGGGACCAGCCATAGAGGTTGTGGACATCATAGTGTCTGACGGGTGNACTCATAGGTAGGCTTTGTGTGGGACCAGCCATAGAGGTTGTGGACATCATAGTGTCTGACGGGTGTCCCATCACTGAGGAATTGTTGGCTGTTCATACACAGGGTCTTGTGGTTTAGGCCAAGGCGTTGAGACTCCAGGGCTTTTGGAGTCACACACACACACACACACACANAAAAAAAAAAAAAAAAAAAGGAGAAGGTTTATTCATCTTACGTGGCATGTATGGTGGGTTCTCTAAAAGTGGTGAACCGAGACACTTTTCTCCAACTGTGCCATGGACAAAACTCGCAGGTTCATTCATATCCTGCAGATAGACAAAAAAAAAAAGTACAAGTTGAGAAAGAGAACAGGTACGAGGCGACTGATAGCAAAATAACTTGACATTATCAGAATATTCTCTTTCATGCAGGACTCAGATAACTCACAATCCAGAGTCCATCAAACTTCATGGTATTAATGTAAAAATCCTTGATTTCTTGATACCACCACTTTGCTGTGCGATTGCGGAAGAAGTCAGGGAATGCTGCATAAGACCTGTAGAGCTGGAGTGGGATTGGACAGGAGCCATATGATCAGTAAATTGAGTGCTGAAAAGATCACAACCCTGAGTACATCTGTAGGATCTCATACATTTTAGCTGTTTTGTACTGTAGATACTGCATTATGCCATAGGAGACATTACAATATAGAGCCTGTCTATTGCTACCTGAGATGTGCATGTATGCTTTCCAATATGTGAGAGGTCAGGTTACGTCTAGTGTCTTTCAGTATGAGGATATTGGAAGTTATGTACCTCTACTTGGGTATCCCAGTCCAGAGATTCATTGACTATAACACCAGGATAATCTGGCCACACCTGTGAAGAACAAAGTGAATCACGTCATTCACCAAAGTACACTAACACGGGTTTATCTGTTTCTGTATTATTATATGTGCCTCTCTTTTCACCTATACATTTGTGCATTTTTATTTGTTCCACCTCTTTGTATCCCCCCTCCCTCCTTACCTTCCCCCACACAATGTCATCACTGAGTTCTTTGGGCCATTTGATGAAGACATCATCTGCTATACCTCTGTCAAAGGCAGGGTAATGTGTTTCATTGCCTGAGATGGCTGGATCCTGGAAATACAGTAAACATACATTAATATTACATTTCTAAAATGTTTTTGATAGGTTCAGTTTATCCAAGTAGAATTTGTCCAGTAATGTAATGCAATTCAATAAGCAGCATGTACAGGCATAGCCACTGAACTTTTTGTTTCTACACTAGCTTTCTGATCTTTCAGTGTTCAATAATAGAATTATATCAATCGTTTATGATATCACTGCATTACTAGAATGAAGATGAACCTCATGCCCTCTCCTCTCATGTGGTCAACAAGAGCAGGCAGCCCACTAAATTTGGGGTCCAGGACAAAGTCCAGTTGACGTTCCATGTAGTCAATGTCTGCATACTGCACATCCTTCAGTAGAATAAATAAAGAAATAAAATTAGAGATCAGATTAACTGAGAACTGTTTCATTACCATTGTCAATACCCAGAATGGTAATAGCATTCAGGTATGTGTTACATTTTAGTGCTCTGACAAGTGTTGTAGTGCTGCATATTCAGCTCCAATACCAAGAACCCTCCAATTTACACATCCAGTACATAAAGAACTGGATCTGCAGATCAAATATTTCACATTTTTTTGAGTGATTGAAGGAAGAAGAACTTGAGAATAATCTCTGTTTTTGTCTTGAAAACTCAAATAATGTATATCGGTTATGTCGACCTTAAAAATACTGTATATGTCAAGACTTTCTTGTCATCAGGTCACTTTATTTGCCTCTTCTGTAATCTCTTTAAGAGATTACAGAAGAGGCAGAATTTCATATAGTTTGGCAGCCAGGTCTTTTTTTTTTTATGGCTGTTAAGTGTTGGTTAGTCTCTCTGAAGCTAAAAAATGTACCCAGATACAATTAAAACCAGCTTTGTGTTTTCTGCTTCTTTGATTCCAGGTTTCGATGCAGGTTTCTTTCTGGCTAGCTTTGGCCCTTTACAAGATATGATTTTATGTTTATTGAGGATTCTGAATTCTAAATTAATTTATTGAAGTGGAGGCAGATTTTGTTCTATTTCCACATAGATTGTTTTTTAATCCTATTTGACAAATATATAATTTAATTTAATATAATTTGTAGTTTTAACTCTCCGATACAATTATTGGTTCTAGCACTATCTACGATGGACAAAATCAATGACGGACAAAAGATTTCAACTGAAATTGGAGAGCACATTTCATTACTTGATCAACTCCATGTAATCTATGTCCAAGTTCACGTCTTCATTTTACTTTATCCTCATCACTCCTTTTTTTCTGATTTAGTTTGTGTAGACAATGTCAGACACTGAAAAATAGTTTGAAAAAATGGGTCGAGACTATGCTGGATTCAGTCTATTCCAGTGCAGTCCTCTCTCTCTGCTTGCATTAGTTTAAATGAGGAAAGTTCAGTAACACTGAAATTCAATGTGTTGGTACACAGAATACAGCAGGCAGATGCATGATGTAATGGACATTCAAGAATTAGAAGTGAGGTTAAGTGTACTTTTATTTGGATAAGCTGCATGTGTCAACCATTTGCATTCTGCTCAGTTATTTTAGATCACATCCATGACACTGACATACATGATGTGAACATAATGTCTCATTTAGCCCAAATATACTGTATGCTTGTCTCATTAGGTAGAAGACATTTTTGCTCCATTTGTTCCAAAGCATTATTAAGTCTTCCCATTTTACAGACTGTTGACAGTGGAGACAGACAATTATTTAAAAGCTGACATTGTGACAGGCTTACACAAATACAGAAAAGATGTTTAGATTTGCTTCACTGAAACCTGATTATGAATTTGGACAGGAAAGTATGACAAGCAGATTTGTGTGCTTTGTAGTGTTTATTTATGTCTTTATGTATTTTTTCATGTTCAATATGTCTGCTCTGTTTTACCACAGAACTGTGTCTACATCGTAGTTGCCTTTTCTACACTAATCTGAATGGGTCTTCAGAGTCCTTATTTTCTGGGAACTTACATAGGGTATACCTGCAGCTGTCATGTCTCTGTATAGATCTGCTATTTCCGTGTCATTGGCGTAACCATAGCGACACAGCTGAAACCCAAGGGACCAATAGGCAGGTAGAACAGGTCGCCCAATCAGCTGTTAGACAAACAAGGAAGTCAGAATGGCTTTTAGCACATAACATTTTTTTCGCTTTAAAAAAGTGACAGTGTCTATAAAGTGTGTGTGTGTGTGTGTGTGTGTGTGTGTGTGTGTGTGCATGCACACGCGTGTGTCTGTGTGCGTGCATGCGTGCATATGAGCGTCTGTGTGTTTAGACTGGCTAAATGAGAGAGCCCAATGAAGCGAGGAACTCCCAGCTGCTGCAGTCCATCAACAGCAGCCCAGGGCCAGACACAAAACACACACACACACACACACACACACACAAGCAAACCAAAAGATCAAGAAGACTTACTGCAGTGTACTCCTGCACCACCAGTTCTGGTGTAGGTCCCAAGACCATGTAGAAATCCAGGATGCCTCCCAAAGTTCGGTAGGTTAAAGCTGGAGTTGGCTGGAAAGTCACATCTTGACACAAAGCAAATAAGACATATATGTTCCCTTGAAATAGATATGAGGTAGTGGAGTGTGTTATGCATGTCCATTTACTACGTATGTGCAGCAACTGCATGTCTGACTACTGTACTTACAAAGGCAAACAAGGCAAGGCAAATAAGCAATGGAAGAAGGAGGCAAGAAGAATGCAGGGGGGTTTTGCAGGGAAATCAGTGTTTAATGCTTCATCTTATATGCTCATATATGAGTTCCCACACATTACTCAAATACTGTATATGCAAAGAGTAAAAGATAGGTGATGGGATATGGGGAACTTTTCCCCTGTAAGGAAAAGGCTACACAAACCTTTGGGAAAAAGAGAGACAGTGGCACAGCTGCAAAAATATAGATACTGTACGTACATACAAAACAAACTGTTACTTTGGAAATTGTGAAATGTTGAGAAGGTTGCAATAGTTCATTTTCATTTCAGTAATTCACAACCTAGTGAAAGTGAAATTGTAATTCATTGGTTAGCAATAACATTTTCAGTTTAAAAATTTATTCTATAGTACATACGCTATATTAAACCCTCTAGGGAAATTAGCAGTTTAATCTTTTTAGTCTTTATGATGCACATTCTGAAAAGGTTAAATTGAAAGTAATTTGATCCCAACTCTTTTTTCAGTCTCTTTTTGTATAATAAAAGTGGAGCCAGACAATTACCACATACAGTACTGTTAATCAAGCAGTGGATATTGCCATATAATGAACAACTCCAATCTTTATCTTTAGAGGGTCAGAAGTGTATGGACATGATATGTATAGTATGTGGATGTGTATGTCACATCATCATATGTTTATATACACACAGCTGATGCCATCAATGTACATGTGCTTGTGTACCTGCCTGTTAAAATGTGCATCCTATTTGCTGTAAAATGATACAAAACTACAGATGGGTAAGAAATGCACTTGGCATACTTTAGGCCTTATAATACTGACTGTTATAGATGATCTAAAAAAAAAAAGAAAAAGGCAAATGGCCTCACTTGTCAATTTACATAAATGTATTTATGTAAAGTGGGGTCCAAAAGTCTGAGACCACATTGAAAATCAGTGATGTTTTCCATGTAAATCTGGAAACAATCAGAAAGTCTGACATCACAACATCACATCTGCAACATAATGGGTTTGAGGAACAGCCCTGTCTCTGTGGTGTTTTCTGTTTGTATATGTTGTGTCTTTGGAACATTGTCAAATCATGCTGGGATAACTTGGGTCATCAGGTTTTGCACAAACTTGTGGAGTCTATGCCAGCTCAATGCATGCTGTTATTAAGCAAAAGGGGGGCATACCAAATATTAAGATATTCTGACATTCATGTACATTTTTCAAAGAGTCAACTTTTCACTCAAATTGTTGAGAAGATATTATCATTTGTAATACAAATCTTGTGTTAAATTCAAAAAGAATGCAAAATAGAAACATTTTCATGGTGGTCTCAGACTTTTGGACCCCACTGTATGTACTGTATATGTAACTCTGTGTATGTGTGTGTGTGCGTGCATGTGCATGCATGTACTTCTCACCCATTGCATTACTGTTTAGCAGCAGTACTCCATGAGCATCAGTCGTGGTCTCTAGGCCCATATAAAAGGGATGCACTCCATAGCAATTCATCTTGTACTGTAGCAGAGAGAGTGAGTTTTAAAGGAGCATGCACATACACGTTAACTTACTACCTCTATTTTCCAACACATACTACTGGGGTGGCAAATATTAGAATAATTTTTCCTACCTTCAAGACTACTTGAATCACATGTGCAAATCACACACCATTATTCTTATATATCAAAGCTACTTGGATGAAAATGTATGTCTCCGCCAGGGAATGTAGTCCCAGGAGAAGACTGCTTTTACAGAGAAATTAAAACCTTGCAACTAAAACCTTGTGTTATTTAGACACGTGCATTGTCAAGCCTAAAAATTAAAGCCAGTTATATTCTCAAATATGAATTTTCAGTTTTCATCCCACACTCGTATCACAGTGATGAGTCTGACTGCCCACTCCCACCCGCTTAATAAACATATCCAATGCATTTATGTTGGGTTCTGCAGGATGCATGAGATCATAATCCTGTTACAGCCCTCTAATTTATGGCTACAAGCAGTGATTATTGTTGATTATTGATAGTATACACGATTTGTCACATGCAAGTGGGCATCTGTCTCTTGCAGATGTATACATTGGCTTGCAGTGATTTTTGGTAATTGTGAATGTGTGAGAGTAAATTGGTAAGAGGATCCCGTGGTTTTCTCAAGTGTTTAGATGAGGATGAAGTTAGACAGGCTGTGCAGGGGGGAACAGATAGATGATAGGGAATGGGAAATCAGCCACTTCTAGATGTCACTGTTCTGTAAGGAAAAGGCATAAGTCTGTCGCACTCCATCAGCCTTATGTACTTCAGGTACACAGTAAGCTCTTAAACTGCAACATAATGGGTTTGAGGAATAGCCCTGTTTCTGGTGTTTTCTATTTGTATGTGTTGTGTTTCTCTTGCTGTGTGTCTTGGTGGGCCTGATGTATGGCATGATGACCTGACTCAGAAAAGAGAGAGGTCATTAGCTCATCTACCAAAAAAGCATGCGTGTGCTTACATGGCCTTTCTTCATCTCTCTCTCTCTCTCTCTCTCTCTCGCTCTCGCTCTCTCTCTTTCTCTCGCTCTAACACACACAGTGCATGGACATATATACAAATACATAGAACCTCTCTCTTTATCTCAGAAAAAAAACAACATTCTGACTATGTTTACTTTGACTGCAACAGTCTGACCACTGTTCAAAAAGACTATTACAGGGTTATAACACTATTCAATTCATTTTCCCCTTTACATGCTGTGGAGCATAGCCCGGTTATAGAGTGAAGATGCTCCCCTACAAAGCTTGAGTTTTAATTAGCTGTCGCCTTAAGCTTTTGCTATGCTAGTGTACCTGATGTTGTGCACATTGTGAAAAACATACAGAACATGTTTGTCTTTCTTTGTTTTTCTTTGCCTTTTTAGGGATTCTGTCATTTGACTTTGCCAATCACTTCTGTTGTTTGACTTTATCCTGATGCAGTCTGGAAACAGTACATCAGCACATAATCAGCATATACAAAAGTCAAACAGCTATTCCAAAAATTAGCAAAATAAATGGCTTTGTGGCCCAGGTGGTGCGGGGCCGGGGACCTCTATGGACTGGCACCTACGCCCTGTCTCCTGGGCATGGGGGCGCCTCTTGCATCTCCATATGGGGTNGGGGGGGGGAAGGTCTTGGGGTATGTGCCTGGCCTGCTCTTCTGCTCTTCCAGTGGTCTGCTCATGTGCTCCAGTGGTATACATGGGTGTCCTTCCTGGCTCTTGGGCTTGTCCATTGTCCTGGTTCTCCTCTGTTCCCCTGGGGTTCTGTGCCCTGGGTGTCTTTCCATCTTGGATGTGCTGCCCAGCCGTGTGACTTTTGTTGGGTTGGAGAGGTCCCCCTGCTATGGTGAGGTACTGTATTTTGGTCCCGGCCTGACACACCAGTTCCAATTGTGACCCAATCTTCAGTGGTAATCTAGGTCTTTGGAGGTTGCTGGGGGCCAGTGTTTGAGGCCGACACCACCCCTCGGTGTTGGGTGTTCTCGGGGTGGGGGTGGGGGAGGGGGGGATCAGGACTCTGGTGATCTGGATTTGGCTCATGGAACTTCACAAATTAAACCACTAGACTGTTTATTACTGATGTTTATATGTTATTGTTTGTGTTTGTCTGTTTTGTCATGGGATATTTAGCCCTCTTTGATGCTTCACAAATGAAATCATTAGATTGTTTATTACCATCTCTGTTTATTTGTTTCTGTTTGTCTGTTTTTGATGAGGTGTATTTAGCCCTCTTTGATAGAAATTGATTATTAGTTTTAAATAAAATGTGATAGGTTAGTCAAGAAGGACCGATGAAGGTCATACACTCACATACGCTCACATATATGCACATTATGTTATCTGTCTGATGCAAGATCAAACTGAATATATATACAAAATGGTTTATGCCAATCGTGGCAGATACCACAACTACTATATGCAGACAGATGGAGGAGAAAAAAAAATGAATAGTTGTTTATTCATTGTTCTAACTAGGTTAGGTCCATCTTATTGAAGTCAGTATAAATAAATTGACCATCGGCTCTGGTCACCTTTCTTTTTCTTTCTCATTTTTTACTTTAATTCCCCTGCTCTCAGAGGAGTCTCAGAACATTTGTCTGAACCCTGTGGAGTTGTTCTGACAAGTCAGCAATTAGGCTTGATATTGCTGATGCGAGTAGAAACCTCATCCTGTCTGGCCTGACACCAGCAGGGAAAACATGATGACACACTATAACCACAGTTCATATCAACAGCATCGCATCAAAGTGGCAGGAATGTGAGAACAACAAGTGTACTTACTGTGTAAAGGTTGCTTACAAGTCACCTCTGCAGTCGTTAGAGGGTACGATATACAGACATTTGATGCAGGATGCTCATTTGTTGCAAGCACAAAATTGGTTACAATGGCAATTTTGTTTTGTAAAAAAAAAAAAAAAAAAAAGTTTGTTTCACATTATTCTGCGGTCTAGAGATTCAATTAATTTAATTTTGTTTATGGTTATGCTTTCCTTTAAATGTGTCCTTGGATGATATACTAATAAAGCATCAAAAGCATTAAGACGTAACAGTAAAGTCTGATCAGAATGTGTGCTGTGCTCTAGAGTTCTTTATGATTTCACTTGATTCCTTGGAGCTGAGACCCTCGAGTACCTCGGGTCTTGGGTCTGTGTGAATATATATGTTTTTCCCTGAGTGGATCTGAGCAGACCCAAGCAGCTCCATAGCAGCTCTGATCACACAGTGCGTCATAATCACTACAGGAGGAAAATGTGTTTTTTGAAGTGAGATGGAGAATGTGAACTGAAGTGAAGGGAACAATGGAAGCATTGTTTGCCAACATGAGGAAAAGTTGAAAGAAAAGCTGCTTGTTATCATGCTGCTGTCACCATGCTGTTACCACTGTTGGTGTTCTCTCTTTATTTTGGTCTGGAACTGCTTTCACTCTGGATTTATTTTTGGATATAATTTATCCACATTGGATTTGGGTAGGTTTTGCGAGGGTTTCGATTTGTCCAGAATTTTGCATCCATTAAGACCTACTATATCCCAACGTTTGTGTGTGTGTGTGTGTGTGTGTGTGTGTGTGTGTGTGTGTGTGTGTGTGCGCATACACATTTGTGTGTTTGACAGCAAAGGTTTTTAGTGTGGTACTTACACCAGGTGGCTGGTCCTTGGCGAACATACCCCATGTGTGGTAGTTGAGATCATGTTTGTAGGTTGGGTGCTCTGTCTCTCCAAAGCCATAGACATATTCTGATGACAGTCGAGTAGACACTTGGATGAACATGTCTGAGAAGGTAAAACCTGGCACAGAGGAGTCCCAACTGAAGAGAGAGAGAGAATTGTCATATGCAGTTATCCATGATAGGTTTGACATGAATAAGATGAACACCTGCAGGCATCTTTTCAACAAACTTCATACTGTAAATTTTAATGAGTGAAATTTCAAGTGACACTTGAAAAAAAAAGAAAGAAAAGAAAAGTGTCATCCACACTTAAAGGTGTGCTTTGAAAATATTCTCCACTGCTCTGTCACTTCATATGACATCATCATGGCTGCTAAAAAAAAGAACACTGATGCACAGGGCAGCTTTTCTGAGCATATGTGATTGGATAACAGTGCCAGAGGAGTTGACTCAGCACTGTAACTTTAATCTTATAAGGGAAAAATCTTGCCAGAAAATAGTTGAATAGCATTTTTTACCTCCTGTCTCACTTTATTGCCTGTTAATGGGAGCATCTATATTGCCCAAAATAGCCCAGTAAATCATCACCCTAAAGGGACCAATGTAAGGGGAAATTAGAAGGGATCGCACCATGCTCGTGAAAACAAAATATACAGTAGCATGGAGTACATACACTATTACCTTATTGGATGCGTCTACATACAATGGAGCCAAAAGTGTGGGGTATAGCTCTTGAAACAGACTCACAGAAAAGCAACCTCAGCCAACTTAACCACTAAAATACTTGCAATACTCACATCTTGGTTCTTGTGCTTTTCCTTATGACCTGAATACCAAATGGCTGTTTGGTGATGACAACCTTATAGAGTCTCTTGTTCTCATCAGTCTCAGGAGTGACGGGGACAGACAGTGGCACTGGAACTTCATAACGTTTTGTGGCTGGATCCCAAATCTAGACCAGATTAATGTATATGTATGTGTAGTAAAGGGTAAAAAAGGATTATGATTGAGCAAAAATGGAAGAAAGTAAAGATGAAAAAAAACCACTGAGGGAAAAAGACACTAATAGACCAAAAATATGAAATGTAACATGCATAATAACACAAATATAAACACACCTTGAACTGTAGCATGTCACTGCTATGGTAGCGAATCTCAACACGAAGTGTGTCAATGTCAGGTGACCCTGGGCGGCCACTGCTCTTGTACTTCTTGTTACGAGTGATATCTAGCGTTGCACCTGAGACGGTTTCTTTGATTGCTATGACATTGTATCCATAGTCTTTTGGATAGAAGCACCATGGGACTCGTTCAATATCAGTTGGCTAAATAAGAAAAGAACAGAAGACAGTGGCAATTTCCAAGTTTCTGACACTCTTTCTATTAAACATGAGATTACTTAAGTCAGTTTTTGTGATCATATATGCATTTTCATGCATGTTAGCATCAACCGTGTCGCTACTCACCTCCCAGACGCATCCTCTGGCCTGACACTTAGTTTCATTTGCATGCTCCTCTGGGTGGCAGTCAAAGCGCGTGTACTCTTCCAACACCTGATCCCATTGCACCATGTATGTCTCGCCCAGGGACAGGGACAGACCACGTAGAAAGAGAACCTGTGTGTGTAAAAGTGTAAGGGAAGAAGGTGGGAGAAATGGAGTGATTATCAAATCCAAGAGTGCCAGTGTGATAGGAGGAACATTCGTCCCAGTTTATCTTGGGGTGAATAATTTTCTTATGTAAGTAAGCACAGACATGTTTCCTGTAGACAGAATATGTGCTCAGCAGTGCATGTGGTACAAATTAAGACACAGCTGTTCATTTCCCTAGCTGTTTCAATTAGCTCCAATGAGAATTATAAGCCACTCTCACACCAAATCTATTCACTGTCATCGGTAGAGCTGATGCATTCTCTGCAAGTTATGGAATACCTTATTTTTCTTTCTTTCTTTTTTTTAGCAGGAGTACCCAAAAAATTATGAACCAGGTATGATGAAACTTTGTGGAAGGGTGGACCGATCCTGAACCAGGGACAGATCCAACAATTAAAAAAAAAAAAAAAAAANAAAAAAAAAAATTGCTATACATACATATATATGTATATGTATATATATAGATATATATATATATCTATATATATATATCTATCTATATCTATATATATCTATATCTATCTATATCTATATAGATAGATATATCTAGATATATATAGATATATCTAGATATATATAGATATATCTATCTATATAGATATAGATAGATATATATATACATACGTATATATACACACACACACACACACACACACACTGCCTGGCCAAAAAAAAAGTCACCACCTGGATTTGACTAAGCAAATATGTGAGCCTTCCATTGTATAATTACTGCAGTGATTAATATGTTGCAGCTGGCAACAAGTTATTAAACCCTAACTGATGCAGTGAGTAGCTTCTCATTTCTTAAACATCCATGTCAGAAGACATATCCTGTGGTCGTGGAAAAGATGTTACTTTGTTTCAGAAGGGTCAAATTATTGGCCTGCATCAAGCAAAGAAAACAACTAAGGAGATTGCTGAAACTACTAAAATTGGGTTAAGAACTGTCCAATGCATTATTAAAGCCTGGAAGGATGTGCTAGAGAAGACTTTACGCAGCGGTCCAACTCTCCCATCATCAATACAAGGTCTTGGCGAAAAATTAATGCAACTCTGGACAGAAATAAATGTTGTGACATTGCATAAGCTTATTGAAATGATGCCACGGCGAATGCATGCCGTAATCAAAGCTAAAGGCGATCCAACAAAATATTAGTGTGTGACTTTTTTTTTTTGGCCGGGCAGTGTAT
>VXCM01003253.1:78656-110085 GCA_014773175.1 Lucifuga dentata
GGACACGCCTTCCTCCTCTCCTTCTTCGACCAACAGTAGCCCAATTTCCACCAGCACCCTGTAGGTCAACAGTACCGATGGCGGTCATTGTTAAGCCGGGCCTCGACCGATCCGGTATGGAAGTCATAGGAATGATTTGCATCTTTGCTTTGGCATAGGTTTTACGTCGGATGCCCTTCCTGACACAACTCTCTGCATTTATTCGGACTTGGGACCGGCACAAGGAGGACACTGGCTTGTGCCCCCTTGAGGCTGCATTATATGTGTGTGTGTGTATATGTGTACCTGTATGTGGTGGTGACGTCAGGTCGCTGTGTGGGAAGAATAGCACCACCTCTGATGTGCAAACCCAGTTTGTCTGCTGGTATATACATCTCAACACACTGCTTGCGGGCTGTCAATCGTTCCATCTGAGTGGTAGAACAACAGAATCTATTAAGTCATTTAAATTCTCTCATCTACCATGTGGTGCTCTCTGGGCAAGACATTGTGCCCCTGTCAAGATTAGGAGAATAGACACAATTTTACACAAGTATGGACCAGAAAATGCCAGCCTTGGGCTAACATGAAATTACCATCTGGCAAATGTAGCTTTGTCTTTTTTTTTTTTTTTNTTTTTTTTTTTTTTCTTCCTTTTTTTAAACTAAGGATGATATCACACAAAATCATAAAGTCATGAAATAAAACAGAGTTACTACAGTATAGTAAAGTTATTCTAGATACTAAAGGTGACTTGTAGTGCTCTCAGCAATTAATTCCCCTGTTCCAAGTTACAAAGATACTGGAACATGAGAATAGGGAGTTACTTTTAACATAAATGTATTATTATTAGGTGACTGGAAAAAAAAAAAAAGAAAAAAAAAAAGATTAGGAATCCTATTAAAGTTAGCATGGCTGGAGGCTGGAGCTTTTCTTTGCGTGCGCTGGGCAAGAAGCACATCACCCTAGACATGTCAGCAGGCTATCAGAGGGCTAACACATATAGACAGGTAGACACCTTCACAGTCTCATTCACGCCTAGGGGCAATTTAAGCAATAATCACACTGGACATGCTTTTTTTAATCGATTCCAATGGGTGTGAAGGATTTTGCACACAGCTTTTGCACTATCGCTACCTCATGTTTTATCCAGCCAGCACTTTGGGTGTTTTTGAAGAAGTGCTCTGAGCGCCTTAGGTTGAAGAAAAGTTAAAATCTGAGCAGAGAAATTACATTACCAGACCTTTATGTTTTCTGACTAATCAAAACTGCAGAGAGGAGGGTTTTCCAACAGAATAGACCAGAAGAACATTAGATGTAAAGTTTTGTGGGCCTCTTAGGAGTTTCTGGTAGATTTGTTTGCTACTGCTGTGTTTTTGATTCATTTGATTTGTTTTAGCTTCTGTTGGTCTTTGTAGCTCAGTATAGCACACAAGTGAATGAGAACCAATTACATGTTGCCAAGTAATAGCAAGATGCCTCTTATAGGAAAAATGCATTCCTGTGATCTGGATTAGAGTGCAGGAGACTGTTGTGGTTTGTGCTATTCTTTTGGTGTCCAAACTGACACCAAAAGAATAGCATGACATGTGGCTTTCCAGACACACTCACAAGTCTTGGACTATGGGACAAAACCCATATAGACATAGAGAGAATGTGAACTCCACACTTAAAGGCCCCTGCTGGCCTTGTTGGGTTTGAAGTCAGTTTCTTCTTGTTGTAAGGTGACAGTGTTAACCACTAAGCCACTGTGACGTCTCTCTCTCTCTCTCTCTCTCTCTCTCTCTCTCTCTCCTCTCCTCTCTTTCTGAGGGCTAAGAAAAAGCCACACTTAATTTTTGATCCCCTGAGGACTGAATCCTCAGACCAGCTGATGACAATTTAAAACTCTACTTTCCCACTCCTCTTTCTCCCTCGCCTTTCCTCCTTGTTCTCTCTAGTAGTGCTCTAATTCTTTTTTTTTTTTTAATCACATTCCCTCCATTCTTTTTGAGGGTATGTGCTTGTGTGGACATGTGCATGTGTGTATGTATCATTCTGCATTCTTGCAGTACAATGTGGGCGTGTGTGTGTGTGTGCGTGTGTGTGTGGGCTGGAGTTACTGGAGCATCCATAAGCAATTTCAGATCTTATCACCCCCTCGTTGTCTGCCTGAAGGAAGTCTTCTCTATCTTTGTCTTCTCTTCTTCTCTTCATCCCATCTTCTTACTAATTTTACCCCTGTTTCCCTTTTTTCTCTCATCCCTATGATTCCTCCCTCCCATAGCTATAATCATGTTCTTCTTTTTCCTATTTTTCACTTCCTTTTTTTCATCTATCTGTGTTTTTCCATCATCTCTTGTCTCACTTATTTTTCATGATCATTGTCTCTCTATCAACACTCCACCCCCTCTTCCTACCCATCCTCCCGCCCCGATAATCACAGGGGACCAACCAGGACAAGGGCCGGCAGCAAGACGGCCAATCTAATCGCTCATCTGATCAGTAGGCGCTTTACACCACCACTGTGATGCCCAAATAAGGTCCCCAAGGAACTCAACACCTCTTTTATCTCTCTGTCAGGGAGATAGTCTCTCTCCTCTATCCCTTCTTTCACTCCCTCTTTGTCCTCATGCTCACTCTGTCTTATCTCTCTCTTGTCTCTTGGTCTCAAACAAAGAACTTGAGGCAAGGCTTTCATATGATACATGTTCTTTGTGTATGTGTTAATATCACTAACATAACATGATAGTGATCAGCCCCTGTGCAGCCATTTTTGTAACTGCTTCATCCACTTCTGCTATTCCTCCTCCCATCCGCTAGAGGCTTCCTTTTCTTTTACCATCTGTTCTGGCTCCTTCTTTCCTCTGTTCTCCTTCCCTGCGTTATTTAAACCCTGACCCTGCAGTTATTGCTTACCAGATTGTACTGTGCTGTAATGTACCTTCAGTCCTGCTGTTATCCTGTTTCTGACCAGCCTGTTTTTTTATTGGATCTGATCTGCCTGTATATGCCTGACTCTGCCTATCCCTGCTTGGATTTGCTTGCCAGTTTACCTGCCTGTTTTTGGATGATCACTGCCTGTTTTTGGACTTTGCTTCAGCCTGCTCCTTGTGGATCAAAACCTCTCTTTGTATTAAATAAAGTGTTTTGGACTCCTTACCTGCAAGTCAGTCTCTACTTCTGGGTTCTCACTATTCTGCCTGATAATTTTGTTGAGCAGCATGTCTCTGCAGACTGCTATATTCTTACAAGCAGGTATTTCTATGATACAATTTAAAAACTCCTGTTCAGCACCCTGGACAGCATCAGCTGTTCTGTTGAGATGCACAACTATACAGCAGCAGCCTGACCTCTATTCATTCAAGCGTGCCTCATCATCATATCATTAAGCATTGATAAAAAGAAAAACATGCTTTTTAGGTATGAGTGCTTATGTATTGCTGACAACACATTTCATCACTAGCAGTTTATTTAGCACTTATGTGGAAGAGGTTGAGATATAAAAATTTACAGGCACAGGGAAGGTCTTACCGTCTCATAGTCATACCACACAGCATCTGGAACATATGCCCGCAGTCTGTCCACACCCTGCAAATAACAAGAACAAAAACAAAAAAAAAAAATATTCATATGAGTACACTGACTTTAAGTTGTTTCATTTAATTTTGTCTTATTTTACTATGCATGTCTGATGTACAAAGTAGATTAGACATCAAAAGGGGTCACCATTTCATTATTGGTCTTCTCCAAACTCTGCATGAATAGCCTGTGTTTGATTTGTGTTTACAGTGAGTAAAACCTATTTTAGCTCATTTAACCAATCTTGATATTTAAGTCTAACAAGGCTAAACATCAGGAAAGAAGCTACAAAACTGAGCACAAGCAAAAATTGAGTATTTTCTGGTGTTCTTGCAGGTGTTCTTCTGCTCAGTCATTAAAGAGATAAGAGATAATAAGAGTTTAATTTATTTATTAAAGAGATAATATTTAAGAGATAATAATAGGAAAAATATCTTCAACACATCCAGCCTTTAAGATGCCTATCATCTTATATAAAGTTTCCACACTGCCCTCATGACATTTCAGTCGACACTGCTATGATGCAACAGATGATGGAAAAGACAGCATCAAGATAGGTGACACCTTTGATGGCTTAAGGTGATGGAAAGACAGGAGCAATCAATAGCAAAGCGCCATGCTTTTGATAGCGTTGTCACTCCCTCTTTTTCTGACAGGACAGAACACAGAGAGAGAGAGAGAGAGAGATGAGCACAGAGAGAGCACACAGAAAGAAAGAGTGAACTAAAAGACCAAATACTGAAATACTCCATGTCAGCGGTGTAAGGCCAAGGCCGTCTATCAAAGGCAGACATGATATAAACCACACAAACTTCCTATCTCATAAGGTCTCTCTCTCTCTCTCTCTCTCTCTCTCTCTTTTTATAGAGCAGCATGTCCTATTTTGTGGCCCACTGAGGTCTGTCATTAGGAACAAGAGAGAAGGATGACAAGAAGCTGAGGAAAAATTGAACAGGTAAGAGAATATGAAACACAAAGAGGCTAACACAAGGAAAAACACAATAACACCTAAACAAGTAAAAGGACAACACTTTAAAAAGTGAATTGAAAAAAAAAAAAAAAAAANAAAAAAAAAAAAAAAAACAGGGCTATGCCATGTGGTTTGTTAAGCCAATTTTAATGTTTGTTGATTTCTTGATGTTCTGGGGCCTCATCTGGAGTTTGAGGCAGATCACCTGTCAAAAGTGCTACTCAACCTATGGGATGACAGCCAAGGGAAATGGATTTCCCCCATACCTCATTTTCTGGTGTCTGATTTCTTTGTGGCGCCTATCATTCACCCCAATGACTAATGGGAAAGGACTGAGGACTTAGCATGGCTGCTAACTGTGATTGAGAGGGACAAGGCATAGGGCCTGTATCCTCATTTAGAGTGTTGGGGCTCTGTTAGCCATAAGGTAAGATCTGATCTGGTGGGCAAAAGATTCATGCTGGCAGACTGATCAGGTGGTAGCTATGTATGGTAGATGAGAGGAACAGAAGAGTGACAGTGCGTAAGTGAGTAAGTGTGGAGGGATGGGGGGTAGGGGTGGAGGGTAGAGATGGGATAAAATGGAATGGGATCATAAGGTTGACTTGACAGCAGTTGATTAAGAGAATGCAGATGAGATAAGGGAGCCAACATTTGATGAAAGGATGAACTAAAAAGAAAAGGGAGTAATGGGCAACGAGGGGGAGAGTAGAGGCATGGATGAAGACCAGAGGGGATGACAGAAAGAAAGAGAGAGCAAAAGGAAAAGCAGGAGATATCCCTAGTTTATAACAGAGATCAAGGTTAAAATATCGACTGATCTGAAAGACAGCACTAGAGCATCATTAAAGAAACAGAGAGGGAGGCAGACAGAGCGAGACAGATAGAAACAGACTGAGAGAAAGAGAGATAGAGATGAAAAAAATTAAAAAAGGAAGGTACAGCAGGTTGTGATTGGACTAAAATAGCTAACACTGTCTCTTCATGTGGCCTCTCAGACTGGTACATCTCAGGTGGACACTGTTCTCAGCATCTGGCTTAGTTCACAGAACCATGACTCGCTAGCACTGGGCAACCAAAGGATGAATAATCAGTCACACCTGATCTGCCAATTGGAAATAATCCATCTTAAATCTTAAATAAACTATCTTAAAAGACATCTGAAATGTCTATGAAACTTAGCTCTGAATAAGATTTTCATGCCAAAACACAATAGGTTTTATTTACTGACTAAGGTTGCATGCATAAAAGTGACAGAAAAATTCAGTGTTGGATGTCAGTGTTCAAAACCTACAGCTTCAATCTTAACATAAGATCTGAGCAGCTTAATACGTTAGGCGCTTAACAAATATAAATTTTTTATTTTATGTTAATGTTAAGTAATAGAAAGTAATAGAAACATCATATGCTATACGTAGGCCTGATAGCACAACAATGAAAACATTTAATTTTAAAATTATGTTGTGCAAAAATGTCCAAAATACTGAATTATTTTAGTATTTCACTGCTTATTATTGAATAAATGCCATGTCATGGTGATATGAAATCTATTTGTTCATATATTTGAGTGTTTTATATTATATTATGTTACATATCTTGTACATTTGTGTATTTCAGTTTTTTAAAAATATAATTAACATATACTGTAGGTAAAGGAAAGACAGCACCTCTACCCTCTGCTCAGGAAACAGGAAGCAGTTTTCCATTCTCCTAATGGTGGCACTACTTTGTTATCTAATGTTCAATCTCCTTACATGCTGTTGCTGTAGCTCTCACAAAGCAGCAGTTGTAAGCTTATCCTTGTGTGCAGTTGTTTGCTGTTTAATATTGCTGCATATTGTTTATTGTAAGAACATTTTTGATTCATGAATACATAAGAAAGTCGTGTTGTCTTTTGTGTTAGCTAGCTTGTTTGCCATGTTAGATAACAGCTAGCCAGTGATTAGCTACTACCTTACTGAATTTATGATATATTATCCGAGGCAACCATAAAACTTCCACTTTTTGTATCAGAAACTTTTACACAATCACAGTGATTGAAGCACTTCATCCCAGGCCTCACTCTGAATCCAATTCACTTTTCGCTATTCTGTAATTCACGAGAGGGCATGCTAAATTGCTTATTAATCAGGCCACTTTGACATAACCGCAGTTGCTGCTTATGCACACGCATTTATGATGCGCACACATGGATACACACACATACAAACATGCACACACTCACATACGCACTTCTGTCTACACTTTTAATCTGTTAGTAATGAGGTCAGCGCTCTCATTAGAGCAGAGAGAAAAGAGGGAGGATATGAAAGAAAGAAGAAAGCAGGATGAGAGGAGGGGAGGGCAAGAAAGAAAGTAAATCCCATGTCATGTTTTCCCAATGGAGGTCACTGTGTGTGTGTGTGTGTGTGTGTGTGTGTGCGAGTGTGAGATTGAGTATTGGTGTGTATGAGTCCCTGTGTAATTGATCATCTCATAAGCCCTTATCTGCAAGGCATATTTCCATATGCACAGCATATGATTGTGTATGTGTCTATACTGTATGTGCAACTTCATTTTAGAAAAGTATTTGCATGTATATTTCAAGGATCAAAGCGTGTGTGTATGTGTGTGTGTCAGCTGACCGGGTCCAGTACAGGTGTGATGAGCAGGTGTTTTCCCCAGAGAAACTGTCGGTCCACTGTCCAGGTGGTGCTGTCAGAGTAGAACCTGGGCAGTAAAATTAGATATTATTGTCATTATGGTCTGGCTAACAAGACAAGCAGTGCTGACACCATTCATTTTGTAAAAGCAGCATGTCATTTTTTGTTCAGTTTGTAAAGTCGCTCTGTGTAATGGCATTGTTATATGACAACCTTTGGGGCAAAGCCTGGAAGTATGCTAAATAGTTTGCAGCTGTTTGCTTCAACCCGCATCATTCATAATTCATAGCACCAATTACACAATGTTCAAATTTTATAGTGAGAAAAAAACATTGTTGCCAGCCGAACGTTTCCACTAAAGGCCTAGAGTCATCACTTTGGATGCAGGAATATCAAATCAAGCTTCCAGTCTTTAATGATTCTGTTATTTGTAGTTTCCAAACCTTTTTCTCTTGTGTATGTGTTTATCTCTCATGGCCGTAACACACATATACAACGCCACAGATCTGGTTATCATCCATATTCATGATGGAATCTATTTGTTAAGTAACTGTTAAAAACAATAGCCAAAGGCATCCCTCATTATGTTAAATAGAGATTAATAACATTAAAGGACCATACCGGTGATCATGCATGTTTGAGGCAAATATATACAACCAGTGCACATGTTAGATTACTGACAACCAATTTCCAAAACATAAAACCGTATTATAGCTTTCCTGTTATTTTTTTTTCCATATCCCCTACTCTTTCAAATTCAAATGTTCAGGTGATACACCCACCTTTAAATGCAACGTTTCACCTTCTAACACTGATGCACGATTGTAGAAGGCACGGTCATTTTAATTTCTCAGTAAAAGCCGTCTTCTTCAGGGACTGTATTCCCTGGCGGAGACATACATTTTCTTCCATACAGCTCCATGTTGGATCAGTTAAATAAAATTACTTTGACCAAAAAAAAAACAAAACAAAACAAAAAAACAAAACAAAAAAAAACAAACAAAAAAACTAATAGACATGTTTGCTGTGATGAATTATTATATCAAGCATGTTTCAAGTCTCTACAAGTTGATTTTAATAGTGGAATGAACTGAAACCAATGGCAGTCTGGAAGGTAGGGAAAAAAAAAAAAGCTAAAGATTACACTAAAGTAGTATATTTTGGGAAATGATTGTCAGTAATGTAACCTATATGCAGATTGTATATATTGGCTCAAACATGCATGATGGTTGGTATGATCCTTTAAGCTTTTCATGTTTCTTTGCCTCACTTGGCATACAGTTTGCAGAAGAAAATATTGCAATCTAAATTCCAGAAAACTGAAATGACATTATATTTAGAATATTTTGAATGACTTACTCATGCATGACAGGACGTACAACAGTCTCCCCTGTGGTGTGAGCTTTGTAGAAGAGTGTGTAGAGGTAAGGCAGCAGGGTGTAACGTATGTTCAGGTAATGTTTAGAGCTCTCTACCAGCATAGAGCCAGAGCCAAACACAGCTGGGTCCTGGGGCTAGAGGGAGAGATGGATTAAAGGGATGGGGTTAATAATTGAGGGAGAGGGGAAGAGAGAGAAAAATAAAGATTTGTCTTTTATCTGCAGAGGAAAGAGAGAGACAGGAGGATGAAAGGAAAACTTTGGTTGGATGAGAGGAAGGGTGAAAGGAAATGGAAGGAGGGAGAGCTAAAGTGGTGAGCAGAAAGAGGTAGAGTCAGGGATGAGAGAAAAGAAAGAAATAAAGCAAGAGAGGGAATATAAGCCTCGGGGCAAATACAAAGGAAAAAAAGCAAACTAGTTTTTAGCGTCAACATTGCATTGCTGATGAATGAGTGGGCATTAACCTTAATAAAGATAATTATATAGACAGTTAACTTTGTGTAGCACTTTTATGAAACCAGTTTACAAAGTACTTAACAAAAGTGAACCAGAGAGAAAATAAATTGGAAAGTTAGACAAAGAAATAAAGAGAAAATGTGCAACAGAAATAGAAGTATGATTTAATTTGGAGAGTGAGATGGTTATTAACAGCTAACAGGCTGTGCTCCTCTCATGTGGCTAATCATTTATGCCCTCTGAGTGTGATAACTCTCTCTCTCCCTCTCTCTCTCTCTCTCTCTCTCTCTCTCTCTCTCTCTCTCTCTGTGTGTGTGTGTGTGTGTGTGTGTGTGTGGACTGGTCTGCATGGCCATGTGATGAGAGCTACGATTAGGGCAAAGCAAAGGTCACACATTAGCTGTCTCGTTTAGTGGAAATGGCACTTCATTGTATGTGATCCTGGGCTATACAAATAAATTTGACTTGACTTGACTTGACTTGAAATTCATCACCACCTTGTCCTCCAGAATTCCCTTNCCCTCCACCCCCACCCAATAGCTCAACATTGCTATTTCTGTTGCCATGATGAGCCAAGAAATGTCATGTAAAGAATGCTGCAAAAACATAAATTTTTGCTTTTCAGCGTTAGGGACCAACATTTCTTCCAACTTGTTTGTGTTCATGTAAAACAATAGCTCAGGATGTAGCATCAATGGTTTTTTCTGTGAATTCATGAGATGAAGCTTCCTGTATGTGGCATGCAGCATTCAACAAAGTGTGCTTGTTTAGTTAAAACTTCTGACAAATGCAAGAAAACATACTTTAGCTCTTTTTAATTTATCACACGCTGATCTATGACAAACGAATACACTGTTGAAACTTGCTGTCAGTGTCAGTGCTCAAGGATCTGGGCAGCTTTGTCTTAGAAAAAAAGTTTGGACACACACACAAGCTTAACTAATTAGCTCTTTTCTGCCGTTAGCTCATCTACATACTATACTGTTTGTCATAATGAAAAACTTTTGGGAAGAAATGCTACGCAAACAAATCAAGGCAGATGGCCTCTACTTTTTTGCTTTACTTGCATCACATCACAAAACAGAGCCATGATTAGAGTAAATGAGAGTTTCATAGATTGTTCTTTTTAAAAAGCAGTAAAAGTTAGGATTTGTTGCCTGTTAAGGCCATCCATCTTCAAATTGTCATGTACTTTAAAGCACATTTGTCATGTATCTCCCATGTGGCATATTAACAGTAACAATAATTTTAGCTAATTTAGCATCAACATAATATTTAACATAAGAGTAAAGTTTCATTCTTTTTGAGGTTCATATTTAAGGGTACACACTATGCATTTTTTTTTGGAGGGGGGGGGGGGGGGGNGTATTTTCTCTCATTTTTATTGTGGGTTATAGGAAGAAGTGTGTGTTAAATGTCGCCAAACATGATGTTCACACCTAAAATGCATACAATAAAAAATCCATAAGTCCCACATGTAACATATTTACCTGCCTACACACCTGTTTAGCATAACATAACCCATTATAAGGAGGCTAGTGAATGTTTGGCCAGCATCTGTGTTTTACAGTCTGTGGATGTTGCCAGCTCAGGCACGATGCAGATGCAGCGGCCTATCAGAACAGAGCGGGCTTTTTGGGAGGGGGCCTTAATGACATTTTCTAAAATGGTTTTCACTCTGTGTGCACAGCAGTGCTGTATCAAGTGAAACGATGTGATTTATTTTTGAACATTAAAGTGTTGCAAAATAGACTAAAGGAAAAATTAAATCCATGTGCTATTCTTTTGTTAAAATGTATGTAAAATACTTGTTAGCTCACATGTTTCTTATAGTTTTATAGCATTATAGCTTTCATGATTTTTAGCAGCTAGCATTCTCAGTGTTAAACCCAAAGTCAGAGGATCCCAGTGGCCCACATTTGTGTATATCATAATATCTGTTATATCACAAATGTACTAGTCCTGGTGTGATGAAAATCTTGATGGACATTTAAAAAAGCTCAACACTTGGAGCACATGGTTCAAAGCACATATAGAATTTTATCAAATAATATTTACAGTATACCCTGCAGCAATGTTATTGTAATATAAATCAAAGACTAATAATCGAATATGAGATGTAGAACATTTGCCTCAACATACCTTGTAGCCCTGGGCGTTGTGGTTCCGGCTGAAGGGATAGAAAGCTCCCACCTGCATCCAGCGACGGCACAACTCTTCACTGGAGTCATCAAAGAAACCACAGATGTCAGCTCCAATCTGAACCAAATCAAAAATACAATAAGGAATGACAGCTTGACATTTACCCAGAACTTATGGCTCTTAAAACCTTTTTATCTACCTAATAAGAACAAACTCACAACCATCACATTTACTCATATGGACCAAACAAGCAAAAATGCTGTAAAACACAAATAACACAATCAGGATTCAACAGACTTCTTCACAGATTCCAGCTACATAAAAATCAGTCAAACTTACCACAGCTGCTCATCATCTGAAGACAAAGTCCATCCTCCTTTCTTTCTTTATAAAGGTTCAATGACACAGCTGTACAGTACATTGCTGTGTTTCAGTTCCAAAATGTGAAAAAACCATTGCCAGTAAATCCATTTCTTCTCCTCCTTCAGCCATTGTGCGTTAAAAAACAACAGGGCTATGTAAAAATCTAAACAAAACATCTAAAGTACTACATCTAAAAATCCAAATGTCAAGAAAGAAAGTTTAAATAAATCTTAGATAATGCTACGTTACATGCTAGCTAGATTTACTTCAGTTACTAACAGGCCCTCTTCTTCTGATGATGAATTTCTGGCAGGCTGTATGCTGTAGAGCGCAACCAGCCCTCTGATGACATAGGCCAAGGCCAGCTAGAAGGCCTTGGCCCATAGAAGAACACGCCCAACATGGCAAACACAAAATTTGATTGCTTAAAGTATATGACAGTCAACAACATCGTCCCATTTGCTTGAATAGCAGAGGGGATTCACTCCAGATTCTGAAGGCCTCAGGCNCAACATCGTCCCATTTGCTTGAATAGCAGAGGGGATTCACTCCAGATTCTGAAGGCCTCAGGCTAGGTTTTTTTTACCCAGAGACAGCACAGGAAAATCTGATTGGATAAAAGCTCTAATTGATATGAGTTACACTGGAAGCAGCGCAACTGAGGGAGAGAGTAGAAATTAAATGATGTTAATAACAAAACTGATGGGAACGAGCTTTGTAAAATACATATAGCATTAATTAAAATATATATTGAATTATAAAAACATAATTTAATGATTCTAACAATCTCTAGGCCAGCAGAGAAGGCCTTGCTGGCCTTGATGGCCCACCCTGCCCAAATGGTAAATTCGGTGTTATGGAATCATTCACTTGGCACATCATTTGACAAACACCTAGAAAAAGGCATGTTTTGGTACAAAAAAAAAAAAAAAAAAAAAAAAACAGGGCCAACAGATGATGCTGAAAATAAAATAATAGACCATAATAAAATACAATACATTAAATCACCAACTTGCACAATTCAATACAGCGTCCCTGTAATAAACCCTACCTTTGTGAACAGATCATGAGTGTCAATCCATGAAAACATGAATCCATGTTTTCCTTGTTTTCACAAGGAAAACAAACATTTTACTTAAAGGTCAACAAATCTCTTACAGTAGTAAAAAGTGGCACTGACGTGATAACTGGCCACATATTTGTCTTTTAAAATGTCTCTCCTGTTGTCTGTTCAATTCAATCAAGATTTATTGATAGTCAGTGGATGTGGACAGCGAGCTTTATTTACATTAATTGCACAATGGAGTCCAAGAAAGACTTCACTCAAAGGCCATTCCACTGAGACTGCTTACTTGCTATTGTTTAATACTGGCCACATTTTACAACAGACTCAATGGGAGGGAATCAATCCAAATCCCATTTTCCTTGCTGTCTTTCTTTTTCTTTCCAACTCTCTCTCTCTCTCTCTCTCTCTGTTTGTGTGTGTGTGTGTGTGTGTGTGTGTGTGNACTCTCTCTCTCTCTCTCTCTCTCTGTTTGTGTGTGTGTGTGTGTGTGTGTGTGTGTACCTTGAAGAACTTAAAATCTGCTTGGCACAGTCCCACCAGGACGTAGTTGGCATCAAAGACCACCTGATGTGCACAGCTGGATTAGTGTGTGTGTGTGTGTGTGTGTTTGACTCCCTGTTGTCTTCTTACTGCTGTTTGTACTCCTTGCACTAAAGATACACACATGCAAGTACACAGTGCAGAATACGCTTGTACTTGCACTGTTCTCACTAGCAGTGTGTTTTTATGAGTCTTTGTGAATGTTTTTTTTGTTTTGTTTTTTTTTCTGCATAAAGAATCTGTGTTCCTCCAGGCAGTTTTGGATCTCATTTCAGACCCACTTTCTTTTTCCTGGCCCTCTGTCTTCATGCTTATGTCTGAACATAAATCTCAATTAGCAGCTGAATCCTCCCAAAATCTTTTCTTGTGGAAGTGGGCCATGAGAATCTAAAATTTAAAAATTGATGATACCATAACACAAGAAAATACACTTAAAAAAAAAAAAAACACTTCACGACACAAAATTTCTTATAGCCAATGTGTTATGAAAAGTTTACTACATTCATGTTCAACAGAAACAGAGCATCATTATTAACCCACCGAGTTGTTTTTCTGTCCATCTGATGGAAGTACTCTAAATCCTTTTATTTTTACCCTGTTTTTACCACTATTTTAGTCTCCACCAACTTTTGCTTTAGTTTTATACAGTAAATGTGTGTTTGTAAAACCAAAACAATGCGTTAAACACACTGCAGGGTGATAGCTGTTGGTTTATCACTATAAGTGATTCTTTAACATGACACTGAGCCATTTGATTTAGTTAAAACAATTAAATTAATAATAATAAATGAAATCATTGTATTTGGGGTCAAAGAAGAATGATGAAATGCCATTGGTTAACTTGAATCACTTGCACTGAAGACAGAAAACCAAGTCAAAAATCTTGGGTAGTTATAGAAGCAGACCTAAACTTTAACAGCCACATCAAGACAATTACAAAATCAGCCTACTGTCACCTTAAAAATATGTCTCAGGAAGACCGAGAAAAACTTGTGCATGCATTTATCTTTAGGAGGCTGGTCTACTGTAATGGAGTCTTTACAGGCCTGTCTAAAAAAGCAGACAGACAGCAGCAGCTCATTCAGAACACTGCTGCTCGAGTTCTGATTAAAACTAGGAAAGCAGAGCACATCACTCCAGTCCTCAGATCATTGCACTGGCTGCCTGTGTGTCACAGGACTGATTTTAAAATACTTTTTACTGGTTTATAAAACTCTGCATGGCTCAGGACCAAAATATATCTGTGGCATGATTCTGTCATATGAACCCTCCAGACCTCTCAGGTTGTCTGGTTCTGGTCTGCTTTCTGTTCCCGGAGTCAGAGCAAAGCACAGTGAGGCAGTATTTAGTTTCTCTGCTCCACATCTGCTGGAACAAACTTTCAGAAGATCTCAGCTGTAAACTTGTTTAAAACCAGGCTTAAAACTTTTCTTTTTAGCACTGCTTTTAATTAAGCTTTGCACTGCAACTCAANAACCAGGCTTAAAACTTTTCTTTTTAGCACTGCTTTTAATTAAGCTTTGCACTGCAACTCAATCTGAGGCCAATTAATTATTACTGCAACTGTGCTATAGATTATTTAATTTAATTTTACCTTGTTTCATTTGTTTACTTTATCCTACTGTATTTTACTCTTGGTTTTTAACTGTTGCTTTATTTTGTTCTTGTCTTTTAAATGTTGCTTTATTTTGTTCTTATTGTCTTTTAAATGTTGTTTTAATGCATTTTGTTTGTGTAAAGCACTTTGAATTGCCTCTGTGTTTGAATGATGCTATATAAATAAATTTGCCTTGCCTTGCCTTAATATCAAAAGTATAACAAAACAGAAATACTGCAAAAAAAGTTTTTCCTTGCAACCGTTTTTTGCTAATGAATGTTTATTACTCACATAGGGAATTCCAAACAGTCCAAACTCCAGCATGCCAGGGATGGCCCATTTTATGTCATTCCAGTTGGCAGCATTGTCCCCTAGCCAGTGACCCGCATATTTCCCCACACCTGGGAAGGAGGAGCGGGTCAGCATCAGGGTCCTGTTTCCACTGAACACACGCTGCAGAGCTCTGTATGAGAGAGAGAGAGAAAGAGAGAGAGAGAGAGTCAACATACAAGGGCAGAGAGCATAAGGGAGAAGCAGATGTCCAACACACACAGAACAGGAGATGGGGACAACGCCAGAGCTAGTTGTACTTTTGCTTCTCCATTGTACATTATTATTTTGTTTGATGAGGGATATCCAAGCATCATCAATTTTCATGACAATACAAAACAGTGATGATGTTTACAAAATGTTGCACCTGCCAATAATATATTATAATTAGTGGATGAAGAAAAACAATGGAGGAGTGAGAAAGGAGACAAAAGAAAGATGAGCTTGGTTTAATACAAAACTAGTGAGTCAGCAAGTCAACTTCAGAAGCCTTGGTCTGTGTGTGTGTATGTGTGTGTGTGCGTGCATGCATGTGTGTGTGCGTGGTGTGAACATGCATTTGTCAGTAGGGTGTTTTTCTATACACAATACTGGGGGAATATTTAAAGTGCCAATTCATGAATAAAACAGAAACTACAGGGAGCCTCATCAATGAAAAGCCTGAAATTTCGAGTAGTCATATTTTTCTGAATGTCTGGCTAATTGACAGTATTATGTATTGAATATCTCTATGTGACAATTTGAGCACAGTATATGTTGGTTATATTTTTATTTGTCAGTGCTAAAATGAAGCAGTCCTGACATTTCATAGTTCAAGGATGAAAATAGCTTTGTTATCACCTGTATCCAACTCAGTCAATATGATATCTTGTAGCCAAATGTCATGCTAACCTTTAAGGTCTTTTTTTTTTTAGATAAACTTTCCAACTGTGCCAAGATAATAACATTGTGAACATTGTGAAAGAAGCTCCTCTTCTTCTGCAGAAACTGTATTAACAAACACTGACATCTGAAAGATGCCTGAAAAACAGCAGTCTTTTATTCAAGTGTAATGGTTTTCATGGACATTTAACATACACCTGAAAAAAAAGAAAAACAAAATCCCTTTAACTGTAATAGTATACTTTGCTAAGAATGCTGAATGTTACCAGCAGAATGTAATTACCTTACTTAAGCATCATTGCTGCTGACTCCTACCCTCAGTGACATACTGTATATCTCTGCATCAATGGGTGTGCATCACATCTCATTTTATGTGGTGTTATTTTCCACCAGCCAAAACCCATCAGTGCAGGTGTGTGTTGCTATCAAATTGCTGCACTTTCCCATACTATCAGAATTAGTGCATATTAGAATTCTAGGATTCTGTGAGGGATTTTTTTTGTTTTAATTTTTTTTGTTTTTGTTTGTCCTCACCATACTCATGCATGTGACATGTATCAACTAGTTTAGACATGTTCTGACAGACTTCTTCTGACGCTTGTTTTGCAGCTTGTTTGAGAATTGATACTGGCTACCTGAGTTTTGGCCAAAATCTCGTGAACCAATCATCGTGTGTGTTGGGAAGATTGTTCATTCATTCATTCATTCATTTACAGGACAGTGCACATTGATTAATACTGCAATAAAAATAATGTAAATGTGCCGGGGTTAGCTAAACAGATAATTTGCACCTGTAGTCCCAACACTCAAAAAAAAAAAAAAAAAANAAAAAAAAAAAAAAAAGAAACACTCATTACAATAAAACCAACAACAACACCATCAACAACAGTAATTTTATATATATATGACAAATCCAAATACAATCCCAACTTAAGGTTAAGAGAACTTTATGTGAATTATGTTATTATGTTACAACTTCATCAGAGTAATTTATAGATATGCTGAGATATGCTACCTGATATGCTATCTGCATGCACACTGCACAAATTACAACTAGTGCAGAGACAAAAGCTGTGTTTAGTTATAAAACAGGCCTTCCATTTGTAAATAAATTTGTCCTATGTTTACTCAATTCCATGTATTTATCTAATTGGTTTTATAGTTACAGAGACTTGTCACCACCCTGCTTGATAGTGGGTAAAATGGGTTAAATGCACGAATAAGTCTTTAATCTACAGTATCCTCTATCAATTTCCACATCACAATGATGATATCCTATAGTACTCATATTGATGTCTCTCTGTAGATTTGTGTAATTCACTGGCCCTTAAACAGTTTCAGCAATGGACCCAAATGTGAAATTCATTCACTCACCCTGGGAGCTAGGCTCATTAAAACATATTTCTGCGCTTTTCACATGGGATCAGAGTTGCAATTGGTCTGCAAGAATAACAGGCTGCTATAATTTAATGAAGGGCATAAGTCACTGCACTGCACTGCACTCAACAGACAGATTTTACCTGCAGTTCTGCCTTTCAGCTCCATAACTCTTTTCTCTGGCCTTTACTCAATAATCTGTGATTTTATTACCTTTGATTTTAGACAGATTGGTGAGATATTTCACTATTGTGATATTACACAATGCAGTTTGCATAGATTTTACCAAATCTATGTAAGCTATGTAAGCTAAAGGTATAGCAACAAGCTGAACCTCATAGCACAACGTAGCCAAACCCCACCTGTTGTTGATTCTTAATGCACTCACTTTTCAGTAGCCAGCACCATAGAGTAACCATACAGACTGTGGACATCATAGTGGTTCCCCCAGGCCTGCTTGGAATCCATACATAATGTTTTACTGTACATCACCTCATCCAGAATTTCTATGGCAGAGAAAAGATGAGCAGGTAAAGATATGCAGGAAGGTCAAGAGAAGTATAGTAACTGTTTAAAATTTAAACATAAGATGCAGTAAGGTAAGGAGAGCAATGGAAGAAGGATTGAGGGTAGAAAGGGGGAAGGAGGAGAAAAGGACATAGAAAATAAGGAGAGACATTGATATATACTGTAATAGGAAGAGGGAACAATGAGGAAATGAAAGACTGAAAGCAATGGAGAGAGAGAGAGGATGACTGAGGAGGAGAGCAATATAAAGGTAGCATCAAGGGAGTGTGTCATCTTCAGTTATGATCATCGTATCTGTGATACAGTCAGAATAAAAGACATGACAGAAGAGCCATTTTCAAAATTCTTCACCAGGGACTCAGTTTTAGATGAGTTTTTCTTTAAGACCTGCACTTGCTTTATGAGCTATTGTATCTAATTTATCATCGTGCCATGTGTTTAGGCTACAAAATCCAAGTCTTGACATTATCTGACCCAAGCCTCCAGTATCTTTCACAGTAAGAGTCTGAAAAGAATTGTGGCTATTAACACATAAGAACAGAACTGCACCTCATTCTCATTATTAATTTTGTTGGAGTCCAGAAATAGTGTGTCTTACTTGGGGTGTAGGGGGGGTAGTTGAGGTTGTTATCAGCACAGCCCTTAGAGGATCCTTTCTTGAAATTAGCCACCTCATTCATGTCCTGCAGTGATATCACAGGAAGCAAAAACCATGTTTGACAAAAGGTTAGAGTTAATGATGTAAATAAGCATTTTCTAACAATTCTAATAAATATTTATGATATACAGTTTTAAGTAATGTTTGTAATCCTCAACCATAACAGCATGCTGAAAAGAGGTTTTATTTGTATCCAGTTTTCTTTTTTCTTTTCTTTCTTTTTTTTTTTTTTTTTTNTTTTTTTTTTTTTTTTTTTTCCTGCCAATGAACATTAAGGTTAGGCAACCTGGTTTTAGCCAATGTGTTGAAGTAAAGTGGGGAATTATGCATATTACAGCACATAGTCTGGGTAATGAGCGAGCCAAATTTAAATTTCTGGCTGAGGAATCATTAACTGTGTAATATGAATTTCGATTTAAAATGAATATGAGTCATAGAGCATCAGCCTCTGTTTGGTGCTTTGTATTAACCTCGCTGTTTGACTCATGCTGAAGTAATTACCATAGAAAATTAACAAATTTAAACTCACTGTCCCATGTGTATCCTATTGGCTATAGAATAATGTCAGTTTCAGAATTGGGTATCAGTATGTATGAGCAGTTGTTCAGAGAATACAGATGTGTAATTTAAGCATTTTAAAGTGACTTACAATCCAGAGAGCATCGTGTTTGACCTCCTTGTAGAATCTGTCATACTCATCAACCCACCAGTCGATACAGCTGTCACTGGTGTAGTCTGGAAATACGGTCTCTCCTGGCCATACCTGAGATGGCAAAAACAAGTGTGTTTACATGCACATTTTCTCATTAAATGTGCAATCTGCTTTTGATCTTGTTGTTTCTGAAACTATATCACTAAATCAAATGTACTGACATTTGAAGTCCTTTCTCTTGCTTCCAGTTAATTATAAAACATGATTTTTAAAAATGTATAAAAGCAGGGTCCTTTTCTGCAATTGAACTTTTATTTATTTATTTATTTATTCATTATCCAAGCTCATTTTGCTGCGTTATTTCAGGAAGCACATGTTCTAATGGCAATAATGATGGTGAAGGTGCTTCACTGCTACCCTGCCACTTGTCAAAAATATTAAATTAAGTGTGTATAAATGATTGTGCACTAGGTAAAGCTTTTGAATAACATAGCACACTGGTTTAGCATTGCTGTGTAGAATTTCCCATTGACAGTTTTTACTGACAGTTTTTGACAGTTAGTGAGCACTTATCACATTTTGTATTCTGCTATTTAAGTTTTACAACCATCTGTAGCAGGTGCTTTACCATAAAAGAAGCTCAGCCATATAATACAAGATCAGCTGAGATGAGGTAGGCGTAGTGAGTTTCACAGAACAAAAACTAAGCCTATCGGAATGTCAGAGAAACATCTTAGAGATGTGGAAATGACAAAGAAAAGCGAACAGAAGAGAGATGAAGTAAGGGAGGGGGCGGGATTGATGAGAGAGAGAGAGATGGCAAAGGAGACAGGATAGAGAGAGACAAGGAGAGGAAGAGAACAGAGGAGAGGAGAAATCGATACTGCAATAGAAATCTCTAGACGTGACTGTGTGTTAGAAGTCGTCCTTAATGACATGTATTGAGAAAAATGATTAATCCACCGAGAAAGGCCGAGATTGTGTGTGTGCATGTGTGTGTGTTTGTGCAGCACACTAGATGTTAAATCTCAAGGTTGCTCCACTCCAGCTATCTTTTACCTTTGCTTCCACTGCCAATAACTTTACAACCCAGTTTGTAACAAAGACATGAATCATGCTTATGCACTGACACTTGTACACAGACGCAACCACAGTTATACATGCACACATAGATTTATAGGCACATGTTTTTGGCATGTGGTCAGAAATCCAAGGTCAGATCTTATTGATAGTCTCTCTCAGTTCCCATCTTTCTGTTTCCAGTAATTTCCTCCTTCTGTTAACTTGCTGACATCTCCAGTTACGTACTAAATAGTGATAGGCCAGTAAATGCTTTCAACAAATCTGTTTGGCCTTTGTAGCCTCATATCTCACTGTATCTTTATGTCTATTTACTGTTTTTAATGCACTTGTGTCTGTCGGCCTATCTGTGTCATTACATATATTGTGCTCTATCTCTCCTTTTCTGCCTTTCTGTATATATATATATATAATTGCCCCTCTTCCTGCCTCTGCCTTACAATATATCTTTCCACCTCCTATCTTGTCTGTTGCTTTTTATGTTTACCTGATAATCTTTTGGTCTGTCAGCCTCACATAATGTCTGACTTCCTGTATACCTTCCTATCAGTCTACCACTTAGTACAGCAACCAGTCTTACTGTCTCCCTGTACTCCCTGTCTTTCTCTTTTATTTGTATCCACAGTCTTGTTTCATGCCTTGATACTTCAATCCTTTGTTGATTATGTGCCTCGAAACAGAAATGTTCATCTGTGCATGTGAGGCCATGGAATGATTTTACAAACTTGGACATTAATAGAACCAGAGTCTATGCATACCCATATTAAACAAGACAGCTGTCTATGAGAACCATGGATGAATCCAAGAAAACAACAGCTCCCTCATTTTGGTCTCATGACCTTTGTCAGGCAAAATATAAGACGAAAGATGAAATAAGGCTCCTTCACATGAATCACTAATCGTTTAACAGAAATGTTCAGCTGCATCTGTGAGGCCTTGCAGTGTTATTATTAACTTGCCCACTGAAACATACAGTATGAGCCACTAGGTTAAGGTTTTATTCTTATCTTTGATAGCAATTAGCCTTAAAAAAAAATGCTGAATGCTGAATAAATACCAGCCTGTCTCTGTATCTCCTTTATCACTAATATAGCAGCTGTACAGGTCATTACTCAAAGGCTCCATGTTTTCATAAGCAGCTCACATACATTCATATGGAAATAAACTAGAATCAATTATAATCACACACGCATGCACAAACATAAAGCGCAAACATGAATAGCTCCTCATTTGGAGAAATGGACACACACATATGCACACAGAGACTCAGTTTCTTTATCTTTCTCTCGCATATTTAGACACCTAATCTGAGATTCAAGTGATGCAGAACATTTTAAGACTAAACACTAATGTGGAATCAATTCATATGTTTGACCTGTTATAAACAGCCTAAAAAAGCGATTAGCAGAGGGACTCGGCCTAATCGTGTGTGTAATCAAAAGCCACAGTGTAAAAGCATATGACCAACAGAGATTTACCTTCTACCTCTACTGTAGGGAAAGGCTTTTTACATCCTCTCTCTCTCTGGGGATAAGGATCAAAAATAACATACTGGATGCCTGAACTTTCATTAGGGAATATTTTGATGTGATATAGACTCTGAAGTAACATCAGTCACAAATACACTAACACATACACATAAGAAGCTTGCTTATGTACTGTATGTTTGAATGAGATGTGGCGGACATGCACATATAATGCAAAATCTCAAACATACAACCAAACCTAACATTTGAATAGTTACATAACAGGTTGTGGAAATTCCTGTACAAGAAATATAAATTGGCAACCCCCACAACAACAATGACAACAACAGTGGAGGAGCATATTTTTGGTTGCTAATGCTACAAACCTGTGTTTTGTCTTCTGTAGCTTAAAAAATTGCCAATCCATACAAAGTGAGATGTGTGTAAAAAAATTTCCTACCTCCAACCCCTGATTACGCTGGTTACTTGGTGCTGGACCAGTAGCTTCTTGGGACCCAAATGGCACCCATTTTTCTGGATCCAGGCTTTTTGCTATGAACATTTGTGCTAATAGGCACCAGTTCTGTCAGTAACACAAGTCTTGGCACCATGTCCATGGAAAATCGCTATCACTGTCTAAACATGTATTGAACCTATTTTTTCCTCATAGCATCAACAAGGCCCTGGAAATATTCTAAGTATATGTTGGTATGATAGTGCAACTCATGATAGTATAGGTCATTTTAATTAAACTTAATGTCATGTTCCTGGAATCATTTTAAGTATAAATTTCACAAAAGGTAGAACCTTGCATCTCAGCACCATTATTTTTGAATTCAAACAATATTTCATCAATGTTTATGGCTGAACATGGGCCAAGAAAACTCTCCACGTCATTAAACCACCATTATAGCCTTTGTCATACCATGTGGAATGCATTCATGTTTACCCCACATTTCAATAAGAATGTGTTGTACTATGCTGTTATTGACTTGCCTGTTGCCCACTTAGCTTTTTTGTCAATTAATACTTAGAAAACTCCAGACTGCAATGCATGAAAATCCCGAGTTTTTCTGTTTCTGAAATGCTGCTATCATTGCAGTCAATGTTCCTTGAATTGTATTTTATCAGTTAAAATAGTAAGAGGAGCAGAAGCAAAAGATCTCAACCTTCAGTGCTTCTGTTACTGTGTAATTATCCTTTAACTACAAAACCCTTTTCCTCTGTGGCTTGTCCTGTGTGTGTCAACCTGGATGCAATTTATACAAGATATGCATTACAGCCTTGACATCTTTAGTGGTCAGCCAGATAATCACTTTAAAATAATAAAAAATAAAACCAAGCCACCAATACTATACACACTGGTCATGACCCAGCTTTATCCTGATCTAAAGCTGGGTCATGTATGCTCTCAAATGTCTGTCTGGGGTTGAGTACTTCATGTAAAGGTCTATTACTGTCTGGAGAAACGATCTGTCTGCATCACTGGAGACAAGTGCCAAATAAAGTGGCCACTGAGTTTATTGCTCTATCTTCAGGTTGGATTCATTTTTTTTTTTTTTTTNATATACAGTACATGCAACTGACCTCTCCTATTAAAGGTGTTTTCCCATCTGATTCAGTGACCCAAGCATTTTTTTCAGTCCCACGGTCATAGGAGTCATATGGAACATTTCCATCCCTCTTACTGGTGGCAATTGCTGGATCCTGAGGAGAGATGGTGATTACAGTATAATATGAAAGGACAAGAAAGAAAAAAAGATTTCAGTTCAAATTGACTTTGAGAAACAGTAATTTAATTCATCCATTAAACTATTTTACACTGCTGCTGTCTACATAATAGAAGGTTTGTACTGACATTGGGGTGTACAAAGGTGGCTTTATTATTAATGTATGTAGATGGCTAATGCAAATATTGGCTTGTTCAGGATGAGGTCTGTCTTACCAAGATAAGGATGTATCTCTGTCCCTTTTCATGAAGGTACTCAGCAAACCGAGGCAGATCTCCGAACTTGACTTTGTCATAGGTGAAGTCTTTCTTGTCCTCCATGTAATCTATGTCAGTGTACTGAATGTCCTATAAAAAAGTAGTAGTAGTAATAATAATAATAATAATAATTAAATAAATAAATAAATAAAATAAGTTGCAAATTTGGATACCAAGAGCTCTATGACTTTAACTTGAATGCTTACATGTAGGGACAGAAAATAGTGGCGCAAAAGTTTTGAAGAAACAAAAATTAAAACAGCACTGCAATATGTTAATATGCATATGTGCATTTTCTGTCAACCTATTAGGAAAAAGAGAATACAAAATATGTTTCTCAATAAGTAACTCACTTCAGAAAATATCTGGTAACATTATTTGGTTGACAACATTGGAGACATCCCTTTAAAGGACCATACGGGTGATCATGCATGTTTGAGCCCTATATGATCCACTTACACGTTACATTACTAACCACCATTTTCCAAAATATGCTACTTTAGCAGTAAATTTTAGAATTTTTTCCCCCAACCGTCCAGACTGCCATTGTCTTCTGTTCATTCCAGTCCACTATGAAAATGAACTTGCAGAGACTTGAAACACACAAGAGGTAGGTAATCCATCACAGTGAACACTGTCGATTAGTTTTTTTTTTTTTGTTTGTTTTGTTTTTTAAGTAACTTTATTTAACTGGTCCAACACAGCTGCAGGGAAGACAATGTATGCCTCCACCAGGGAATGTAGTCCCAGGATAAGACAGCTTTTACAGACAAATTAAAATGACCTGCCCTTCTACAGTCATGCATACTGTAAGTGTTAACAAGTCAAACATTTAATTTTAAGGAGGGTGTATCACCTGAACATTTGATTTTGAAAGATTAAGCAATTTGAAAAAAATAAGGAAAACTAAAATACGGTTTATGTTTTGGAAATTGGTTGTCAATAACATACCATATATACAGCTTGTATATATTGGGCTCAAACGTGAACAATCACCGATATGTTCCTTTAAAATGTATGCTCTTCAGTATGACTTGACTGCTGCTCACTCATATGATATATTAGCATCTCAGTATGGCTACAAAAAAGCACTCTTGCACGTTGACACTATGAGAATCACTGAAAGACATTGTACCAGTTAACCATTCTGTTGACATGCTTGTATTGGACTGAGAGGCCTGATATGGTTGTTAGCAACTCTGCTAATGTGCTGCTGAACCTTGGGAGGACAATGGAAATGTTAACACATTCTTCTTTTTAGCCTGGGTGTGACTTTATGCTTGGTCTCTGTCTGTTTGTGCCTGCCAAAATGTACTTCATATCGATATAGCAGATGGTTTGGAAGGCCCTGCCAGATCCTTCCTCTAATGGTAATCAGCTCCAGACATATTAGGGAGAATGTGATAATGCCCTCTGTGGTCTATCTGATGGTTATCAAATATGTCCCTGAGTACTGCAGGAGAGGAACTAGCTGCATCCTAATGTCTTTGTGTATGAAAGAGAGATTGGAGGTTATCAGAATGAAATGTTGAGATGGGATGGGACATTTCTTTGTATTTGATAAGACAGAATTCAAGGCATACACTTGAACATTGTCAGTGCCAAGTTGTGTTGTTGCTGAAGCTGTGTTATTATAGTAGTACTTCATTTAGAGAGTATACAGTTGATGCTTACATTCCCAATACTTACAGAATAAAACAATATTACAGCTCTCATCAGAGTTAAACAGCCTTATTGCAGTTACTGTTTGCAAGCCCAGACCAAGACACGCACTTAGGCATATTCCCAGGAAAATGTCAACCAGAATTGGTATTTATCAAGTGTCTCAGAAGGGAAGAGGTGTTGGTGTAGTTTTACCATTCAGATAAGGATGAATGAGATAATGAAAGGAACTCGGTCAATTGATCTTTGATCAGCACTAACATTCAGTGGCGCTTGAAAAATAGTGGTCCTGGGATTGAACCCATAGAGCCCAGCAGACTCTCCATTATTTGACAGAAAGCTGTATTACCCCATCTAAGCTAAAGGCCATCACTATCAGTCTGACTGTCTGTCGAATTCTTGCCTCATATCATGTCTCCACAGATAGTGTAGTGGTTAAGACTCCTGCCTGTGGAACCACACCTTAGTGCATGAGTGGTTCAAATTTAACAAGGGGTGCATGAGGTGAAGTATCGATCCCTTCACTTTTCCTTGCAAAAGCTATTGCAGCTGTGGTCAGAGCAGAAAAAGTCCCGACTTATACAGTATACCGGTGCGTCATGATTTTTTAAACTGTTTGCATGCTGTATACATACAGTGTATTGGTGCGTCATGGTTTTTTAAACTGTATGCATATTTTGTATTGGTGTCCTGCATCTTCCTTAAGGCTCTAAGTATTTGAGTCAAACCTCAGGACCCACCTCTGTTCTGTACAAAACCTTTATGTCTTTCTGTGTAGAGAAAATTAGTCACTTGAATGAAAGACAAAAGTCGAGAAAACCCATGTCACCTGTCTTCAATTCTCAAACTGTATTTGATTGATAATATACAAACCTAATTTTTCCACCTCATTTATGGCCTTTTATCCAGTGGTAATGTTTCTGGTAATGTGGTGATTATAATATTGTCAGATTTATGTTAGAAACAGTTTTTCCAACACATTGCTCCTGATAACAAGCAATAATAATAATAATAATAATAATAATAATAATAATAATAATAATAATAATAAAAATAATTAAAAAAAACTTTATTTATATAACACTTCTCAAAACTGCAGTTGCTGCAGTCACACCAAAATATGATGCCTGAGAAAAAAATCTAGACATACAAAGTACAATACAGTAGCTCATCAGAATTAAATACATAATGATGTTCATGATCTCATGCAATCCAAAAAAGAAGTAAAATAAGATAAAAAAAAAAAACAAGATAAAAACAAATCTATTAATGGAACCGAAAATAAGAATTAAAACAATTAAAACGGCAGCTACAACAGTTGCACAGCACTGCCGCAGAGAACCACCAAGACTTCACTTGCAAAAGTTAAACTAGGAGTCAGATTATGCAAATGCCTGTTTATGTAAATATGTTTTTGCCAGTTTTTTTTAAAATACTGCATTGACTCAGCTGAGCGGATACTGAGAGGAAGATAGTTCCACAGTCTTGGAGCAACAACACTAAACGCTCAATCCTCCTTTATTTTGTGTCTGGATTGAGGGATGTGTAATAGCTTTTGGTCAGCAGATCTGAGAGTTCTTAGTGCAGTATATGGGGTTAAAAGAGCAGTCATATTATTTCTCCCTATGCAGATAAATTAGTGACTCAAATGAAAGACAAACAAACATTGTGAAAACCATGCCACCTGTCTTCAAAGTGTATTTGACTGATAATGATCTCAGGCTTCAGATACCTGTTGTCTCTGCTTCCTCTCTTTCTTCTAACCTGACCTTTAGCAAGTCTGTCTGAAAGCGTGTATACACAGCCAAAGCATTTGACAAAAAGAATCAATTGGGATCTTACATATGGGAGGCCCACAGCACGGTTCCTTTCAACTGTATTCTTGACCTCACTCAGGCTGCCATAGTCCCACCGAGAAAGCTGGAATCCCAGTGACCAGTAGGGAGGAATGACAGGTCTACCAATCAGCTGGAGGGTATAAATGGAAATGTTGTTAATGCATTTACAGAAACTTGAAAACAAACATCAGGATAGTTGTCCTATATATAATTGTCTAAAGAACATTTAGTTTTGACTTACTAGAAGGAACTCCTGAACCACTTGTTCAGGTGTGTCTCCAAAAAGAATGTAGAAGTCAAGCACTCCTCCAATGGTTCTGTAGGTCACAGCTGGAGCGGGTTGCAGAGTCACCTCTGGAAAAGGATTTGCAAAATAAAAATACTAAATTTAACACTAATGCTCACCCTAATCACAAAGCAAGTCATTACCCTAAAGTACTTCCACAGACAACATTGAACAGGAACTGGTATTTTAAGAATTATTTTGACTGAGCTTGTCCTTATGAGGACATTTCATCCAGGAACACACACACAAACAAACAACTTCTGCAGTGTGTATCAATCAAAACTAGTCACAAAGGGCAAAAAGGTCTCACAAAAGAAGACTGACGTGAGCTGGAGAAACATGTCAGAGGACATCCCCGTTTCTTTCAATCATCTCCTTTACAGAGTAAAACAAAGAATGCAATATTCTCTTTGATTTGTCAGCACATTTTTTTGATTTTAGTGACAGCAGAAATCTGTGTGTGTGTGGCATAGAGGAGAACTGATGCTTTATGTGTCCTTGAACTTCTAAGAAATGGTTTTCTTTTTGTAATGATATTTTGGGTGTTTTTGCTTATTTGTCTGCAAACATATACTGCATGTGCATATGTGTATGTTGTAAAGTCAAGCTTGAAGGGCCAGTGACATTCTCTCTCTCTCTCTATCTTTCTTTCTTAGTTTTTTTTTTTCATTTCTAACCACATTGCTTGAATCGAGGGTAAGTTGCCATATTGCTGCTTCCAGCATAACTAATCGTATACCATACACAATATTCCCTCATACAGTATTGTAGTGTGTGGATGTGTATGTGTTGTATGTATCTATACAAACAATAGTCATGCTACCTCTAAAACTATTCAATTTGTAATGTGTGAAAATTTGTCTTGGTGTTCTCTGAATCAGTGTCTTTGTGTGTGAACATGTACATATCTGAATGGATGTTGTATGTATTTGTGACAGCGTGTTTTCATTTTTACCCATAGCATTGCTGTTCATAAGAAAGACTCCGAATGACTTTCCGCTTTGGTCTTCCAGACAGAGAAAGAAGGGATAATGTCCGTAGAGGTTATGTGTTCCCTGCAGGAAGGCAGTGAGAGAGGGGTGAAGGGATGGAGGGAAGAGGTGGGAGGTGCAGGAGGGAAGATGGAGAGCTCTTGAAGCTGAAGGGGGACTCCACTACCTAATCAGCTTACAAGACATTCAATTACAAACCCTTTGGGAAGGAAAATACACATGTAGGGGGCACATGTAAACATGCCACTTACACACACACACACACATATCCTAGATAGCCTTGTCAACTGTAAGCCTTTAAGCACACAGACATGTCTGCAACTAACAGGAACTGACAACCATTAATAAAGCTTTAGATGTCACCCAGTTTTGCAAAAAAAAAAAAAAAAAAAACACATTTATCCAAGAGGACGTGTGTTATGTATGTATGTATGTGCTCATGAAAAAGTACAATAATATAGTAAAATACATTATTTATCTTATGATGGCTGATTGACATTTTTGTCTGAATTGTGTGTGAGTGTGTGTGTTGGGGGGGAATGTGATTTTTTTTTTTTAATCGTGATATATTTTTTTATATTGATTGATGTCAATATATATCACAATATAAATCATGGCAAAGATTCTGCTACATTTCAAGTCACTTGAACTTATAAGCTTTATTTCAATAGCATGTTCTGAATGTAAAATATAACCAGCAAGTATATGAACTGAGAAACTGCAATTTGCAGTCATCCCTAATAAACAAATACAAATTAAATAAACAGCAATCCAAAAATGTTTTTCAACAGTCTGTATTGGCATCATATCTTTTCAAATAAAAAAAAAAGCTACAGCACGTGTGATATCTTTGTGTCTTTTTGTTTTTTGGTCGTATGGTGCGACGGCAGAAAAAGCAGACTATGCTAGTTAGTTTGTTGGCGTGGAGTGTCTCCAAGTGCTTTGCTGCGTGTCCCGGGGGATGGGTTTGAAGTCACCACTGTGTGACCCTGTAAGCGGTTGCACTCTGTGTGCTCAACTGGATGGTAGCACTTCAGATGGTAAAATAAGTTTGTTGTACAGCCGTGCTTCGTCAGCACTGGTTTCTGGCATATTTTACAGTGAACATCACCACTCTGTTTTGTGTCAGACTTTAAATAACCAAAATGACACCACACCACTGACATTTTTTTCTACCTTGCTTATCCACAACATTCACTTTCTTTGGGACAGTAATGGCTGCTGAGCTGTTATTTTCTTTGTCATCATTTCAGTTCCAGTTCTGACAAGCTATTGGTTTTTTGAGCATCATCAACTTACTGTTTTCAAGCACTATTTTCTATCGATTTTATATTAACGTCCTCATTTTTATATCTAAGATTTTTTTTTTTTTTTTTTTTACTTTATATTGTGATACGACTTTATATTGTTTTTATCGTCCAGCCCTACTGTGGGGTCATGCATGCATGTACATCATTTGTGGGTAATCTTTCTTACCCCATTGGGGAATGCGTCTCTGGTGAAGATGGGCCAGGTCTTCCAGTTTGTGTCATGGTGATACCGTTTATGGACATGCTCCCCAAGACCATAAATATTATGGGATGGAAGCTTAGCAGATAGCTGCAGGTACTGGTCTGCAAACACCAGTGGAGCCACTGAAGTGTCAAACCTGAAGGGGACAGAAAGAAAGAATAGATCACCATAGGGAAGTGAGATAGATGGCATGTATGAGAGAGAGAGCAAGGTGGTGTGGAAAAGAATGAAAGACAATGATGCAGTAAGAAAAGAAAGTGAGGTACAGCAAGGGGAGAAAGCGAGAGTGAGAATGAGGCAGACGTGCAGAGGTGTTAAGTTGTGAAAAAGAACTCAGGGAGAAGACAGATCATCCTGTCAAGCTCTAATAAGCCCTCTGAGTAGCATTTTTCAACCCGTCAAAGAAAATAACCACTGGAAGCTGAAATACTAATCAAAATACTAATATATATATAGAAATAAAATTTAATGTAAAATATGAACAACAAAGGACCATATCAGTGATTGTGCATGTGTAAGTCCAATATACTGTATATGTTGTTGTTATTTAGCATATATGTACTGTATGTTACTAACAACAATTTCCAAGACATCAAACTGTATTTTAGTTTTCCTGATAATTTATCAAATCTACTAATCTAAGCAATTCTCAGCTGTCTCCTCCTGGGACTATATTCCCTGACAGAGACATACATTGTCTTCCATGCAACTCCATGTTGAAATCGGCTAAATAAGATACTTTGACAAAAAAAAAAAAAAAAANAAAAAAAAAAAAAAAATATATATATATATCTATATAGATATATATCTATATATATATAATAGACATGATGTTTGCTGTAATGGATTACTTACTTACTTATCATTCTGAATATTCTGAATGAATACTCAACTACTTGTAAAACACCAATACATGAATTTTGTTGTGTTTGGTATGGTACTTGTACACTAAAATACGGGGGGGGGTGCAGTACTTTTGGGCCAGCGCTATACTTTACGGTTGAAAAATCCAGTACATGTACAGTACCTCTATATATTCAGCCATGAGAACAAATGCATTCACTCACACACAGAAACACTAAGAAACACACACACACATGCACACACTCATCATGCATTGTGCACATTAGCCTATGTCTTTTGCTATGGAGCAATGGTCGGCATTGTTTTGATTGATTAATGCAATGTTGTTTTGTTCTACAAGCACGTGGGATGGCCTGAGTTGCACGTGTTTTCACTGACCGTGTTTTCGTTTGTTTAGTTTTCATTGGAGGAGAAGCACCACAAAACATCAGGTCGATCAAACAGCACATTGATAATGGATGTTACCGTAAGCAATCTCCATTTTTATAGATCTGATAATGACTTTATTAATTTATCCTATCGCCCCATCATTCATTTGGTGATTATAGGCAAATCATCTTCTTCTTTCTTCTTTTCCTTTCGGCTTTCCCTTCAGGGGTCACCACAGCGAATCATCTGCC